>JZKD02S2061849.1:24315-35783 GCA_000966675.3 Picea glauca | reverse complement strand
CCTAACTGGTATTAATATCAGGCTTTCTATTAGGAAGCTCCACAATGCATTGAACCCATGCACTCAAGCATAATTAAACACATATAAGTATTCATCATGCTAGCTTATTGCTTGCACTTTTTCCATGTCATTCACACACATGGACATATTAGGCTTCTATATGCTTTTCCAAAGGATCTTCCCATCATTCTTATGATCATGTATACACATTCATGTATAAGTAGGTGCATCTCTTGCATATTTTTACCTCATGCATTCATTTGATAGTTTAATTTCATCATTAGTGTCCTTTAGTTTGATATTTCAGTCACTTATAGGACTAGTCTTATAGTCATATCTCATATTGGTGTTTCCTTCTCTCAAGGCCATAACCAACCAAGGTCACTTTCCTATATATACGACAACGTCTGGCAAGAAAACCTTCTTGCCCCAACATCCATAAGGTCTTACCCATCTCACTTTTCTCTGGTACTAAGGAGTTATATACTCCGATTTAATATAAAGTAGTAACTATAACTGCCAGGGATCCTACCTGATCCTATCATATTCCTTTAATCCCACAAAGGTATTAACCATGATATAATATACCATCATCAGTTCCTGAAGTTCCAGTTGCCCATGCTTAGAAGTAGTGTTACAAACACCAGGTCATTCGTCCTTCATCTTCAGCTGCCCTTGACATAACCCTTCCACCTTCATCTATCCACATTCAATTCTTATTATAAATTTTAATTAGCATATCCCTACTCCAATAAGAGTAGTTATTACTTTGACAAAGGGATAAAGAAATTCTTCTGCTAAAATTCAACAAGAATTCCCAAAATCAAAGGTTCAATATGTAGTCCTTCTCCTCAAGGAGTAAACACAGATAACAATAACTCCTCACATGACTCGTACATGAGCCAAAGTAGGCCAAGTTTTGTAACCATGATATGATACCAATTTGTAGCACACCCACGATGGGGTATAACAAAAATTCCTTTTTCTAAAGGACAGATTATCCATTCATGGTATCTAATTTGGAAAGTCAGGGAACCAGTTCGACCTCCTGATCAAGAATCTCTGATTCTAAAGACAAATGACTCTCTAAGACATTTATTTTCTCTCTTTGTAATTAAACACAGACCCTTTCAACTTATGGGTGCAGGTCTAATGGTACCAGCGACCTTCCCTTCGCACCTGGGAAATCTCTGATTTTGGGAAGTAGCCCCTTTTTCTGATAAGACCCTCCTTGAGGTGACCTTGGGTGATAACCTCATGAAAACACACAATTAATGGTGTGGCCAAAGGTGGTTTGAAACCAAACTACCTTTCGGCCCACAATTCTCCTCGAGCCTCTGCGTGTCTTTTATTCATAACCGTGGTTTTGATTGTGGCCCGCCCTCAACTTTTTAAAGATCACGCATATCTGATCCCCACAATGCTATGGGACCATCGATATCATGAACTTGATGGTGCCTCTTAACTAATGGATCAGACCTATCCCTTTCAAAGATGTGCATCAAATCTGTCCTCTTTCAAATCAATGGTTGTGATTTGTTTCAGAATTCCAAAATTCGAAATTCTGAAGTCTCAAACTTTCCTTTCTTTCATATGTCAATCTTTTGGAGTTGACAATTTTTGAACACTTATGCTTATTAATCAACGGCTTTGCCTCTGCTTCACAGGTTTTATATTTCGACAATATGCATGATCTTGCACCCATTTTCTCGATCAACGGTGGAGATTTCCTTCAGTTCTTTGGATTTCTGAGATCTCAAATATCAAACATCACTTCTCCTTGAAGTAAGAGGATTCCTACTGCATGTCCAGTTGAATCGTATGGTTGAGGGTTTCTTTGTCTCTCCTTCTCTCCAAACTTCGGGAGTTTCAAATATCAACTTAAAACTCTTGAACATATTTCTCCGAAGTCCACGATCTGTCTCCACGCGTCCCTCTAGATCTGGTGGTCCAAATTCACTTCGGGTCTTCGGGGTTCCGTAATCTCAATTCCCAACTAAAACTCCAATGCAATTTACCTGAATCTTGTGATCTATCACCATGTGTCTCTCTAGATCTAACGTCTCAAAGTCACTTCACACTTCGCCTCTTGTGAAGTTTAGATTTCTCTCTCGTAATTATTTCGATGTCTGAATCCTCAAACTCTCAAATCAAGTCCCATCTGTCAACCTTCATGATGGACAGTTTCGAATGGCTTCGTAAATTTGGGACTTCACAATTCCACTCTTTTGAGCACTTTCAAAGGGTTTAGGGCTTGTGCACTTTCCTTGGGATCCAACGATTGTTGGTCCTCCCACTCAGATCTAACGATGGAGATCTAATCTCCTCCTGCGCATACTCCTAAGTGTCTAGATGTGGATTCTGATGGTCAAGATCTCCTCCACATTTCCTGGTTCAATGACCATTGTTCCTACTCCTTCTAAAATTACTCCTTCTTCCCTGACTTGGAAGAGTCCAAAAGTTTCAAAGGCCTTGACCTTTTATTCTTTTGCGAGTCCTTGATTTTGGGTCTCATTTTCATTTCTAAAAACGATATCTCTCCTTAGCTTTGGACTTGGAATAATTCTGACTCTTGTACACTCCTTGCACCATCCCCTCTGAGCTTCCTAAACTTGCTCAATATACCAAGTAATTCTACCCTTATATTTCTTCCAAAGGACTATCTTTCAACACTCCATCCAACTATTGGCCTGGTGTACTCTTTGCATAGGTCTTCCTCCAGAGTGTTCGGAAACTTAGTGAGTGTCTCAATCAATATGACGAAATGGATGGCCTTTTCTCCCATTAAATGGTTTGCATCCATCCCCTCTGTCATATTCTTAAGTCATATATAGTTCTTGTTACTCAAGTGGTTCAGGTAACTTGACTATCATGAAATTTGACCTCCCTAACTTCACTTTAACTCAAAATCTAACTCCACTTTAACTCACAATCCACAAACTCAAATCTCATGGATCGGACGGCCAAGTGGAGTCCCGTAGGATCCATAGATCTACTATCTATATCGACTTCACAACTTTTGCTTTCGGAGGTTTAGTCACACCAACACACGATTCTCCCATCATGCGAACTTTAAACTCATAGATCCGACGGTCAAGGTGGGTCCCAATATATCATTGGATCTACAACCTAGATCACATCACGACTTCAGATTTCTTACATCAAAGGATCCATCCTCTTCATGATGATTACTGACATTCATCAAACTTGCGAAGGATGAAGTAGTCGAGGTGTTAACACCTGCATTCCTTCTTAAAATCTAACGGTCATGAAAGACCTTGGATCCTCCTGAAAGGATCTCATTCGTTCATCTTCCAAACGAAATCTTATTCCATTTCGATACTTGAATTATCACTATGCTTCCTGAGCTTCATCAATTATGAAGGATTTAAGAGCATTATTCTCTTTCTCGAGGACTTAACACTTAGAAGGGTCTTCTGCACAACTCTTGCTCTCCTTCATCAAGTCTAGAACTTAAGTGGTTCTAGGTATCTGCTTTCCTCGCAGAGAGCCTGTTCATATCTACACTACCTCTCCTTACGTTAGAAAACTATGTCCTCCAAGGGACTTAGAATGAATAGGAGGGTCGACATGCATACATGAAACTATACCTAAGGTCGACAAACTTAGAATTCTTAGCTCTAGCTTAAGCCACCACAGGGCGCAAGAATTTACAAATACAAAACATGTCCAATCCATACTTTATTAAATACACAATTTAAACAAGAATAAAGAGATACAGTATAACCATTAGGCAAACATACACATCCCTGGGTCCTTCACAGTATATCCCATTTCATTACATAATTACAGCTTAATTTCACAGGGTATGAGAATATTTATCTATTACAAGTTGGATGCAACCAACTAACTGTGGGTGTGCACCTTTCCACCCAACCATAGGCTCAAAAGAATTCATTATTATCACTCTGGACACCCTCGTGCCAAGACATGATATCATTAGGGAATTTACATTGTCTCTCAGAGAAACTCTCTCAGTCACAACGACCCTGGGAGGTTTATTAGATGCTTCCTCGGGATCAAGCTCGGGTTTGGGTCCTTCAGACCTAGTTCTTGGCACTTCCTTTGGGTTTTCACATATCCATTACGATCTTGTGATCTTGTCCCCTCTCTGTCCTATATTTTTGTGTCTCGGTATGTATCTTACCTTCCCTCCTATGGAAGGTTTTTGACTTGTCCTGTTCCTTATGTCATAAGGAAGCTCGGGTCTGTAGGTCTCTATGGTACTTCGAGATGACATCATGTAGTTAGACCATGCTTCCATTCATGGGGGTGGTTGATAATTCAATCATTGGTCCTTTCTTCATTAACTGATTTCTTTCCTCTAGAGATATCATGGCTCGTACTTCAAGGCTTCACCCCCAAACAGTCAGTTACGGGCAGTTTAACAATAACACATTTACATTGTCCACATTCCTTAGCATGGTAATCCTATTCTATGATTAATTACAAGCTAGGGGAAACAAAGGTGTTACATAGAGTGAAACTATTATCCCAAGCTCAGCCTTCTCCAGTAGTTAATTTTTCCCACTTTGTTACCTAGTTGGTTTATACCGAATTTTATCCTGTATCAGTCCCACCTATAAGAGAAAATACAAAAAGAGAATGTCTAAACTGAAGGACAAGATTTCACTAGAAAATGTAAATCCCATCGATTATTTGGTTGGATCATAAGATCTGGAGAACCATTCCACTATTAAATTTTGGAGAGTCTAATTGTGTGTCAGTGGCGGGTTTGGTTCCTTCTGTTGAGTTAAAGGGATTAAGGACCCCTCAACAGAATGCATTTACATGCTTCAATGTATGGATCTGTGAGGGTTTATATAAGTTTCAATTGCTTCTCTTCACAAGCTTATGCAAGGAGTGCATATTGTACGCAAGGAGTGCATTGACAGAGTCTAGTTCGACTCAGAAGCTCAAGAGAGATAACGTGGAGATTTGTATGTAAGGTGTGCATCGACAAAGTCTTTTTTACTCAGAATCTTAGCAGGAATAACTAGAATTTTACTTGCAGAAGAGTGTAAAGAAATGTTGCAAGGTGTGCATAGTCGCTCACAAATAAGTTGAGTCATGGAAGAACACCTATTACAAGGTTTGCATAGATTCAAAATTTGAATAAGTGTCGAAGAAACACTTTGAGGAGTTAGAGGTTTTGAGGAAGAAAAATCTCATAAGAGGTAGTGAGCAGAATTATTCAATAGGGACGAGCCCTTTAAGATTCCCCAAATTAACAAGAAGGATTCGTTCCAAGGAAGAAGGATAATTCCAGACTGTTAGATTTGGGAGAGCTGTAAAGAGGTTAGCCTCAAATTTATTTTTCACTTCGAGTATTTAAAGGTTTGAAAGTGTTTGAGAGTGGGATCGCCAAAGTCCTGAAGCTGCGAAGTGAATCCTAGTCATCAGTATCAAGAAGGATATGTGGCAGTAGATAAGAGATTTTTTGAGAAAGTGCTCTGGAAGATTTTCATAGAGAAAAGAGAAAACTTGTAACAAACCTTGGCCACCCACAGGTTGGGGTACGTCACCTTCAAGCCCTCCCTTGGACTTATTTCTCTTAGAACAATACCTTTTGAAATAATAAGGACACATAAAAGGAAATATTTAATGACATGCACAACAATAACCAACAAGCATGCATACTCTAAAGATTCAATCATATGATAAATAAATTCACAACGGAATACATTTATATACAGATAATTAATACCATAACAAAGAGCACTTATCTTTATAAAAGATGACACCAACGGGATGTAGACCAAGGATGTTCCACTGAATCGTAGACGTTATTGTTCCAAATCTCAACAATAGTGTTACCCTCGATCTAGGGCTATGAATCCACAAGGATGGTTCCTGAGTGTTACATGGCTTCCCAAACCAGTCAACGCTCAACCTCTCACAGGCTTTCCCAGCACTCATAGAAATCCAAGTACCCAGCTCTTTTCTACCTAGCCTACACCACCAAGGAGAATGGACCTCCACCCTTATTTGCCATGTAGTCCCTTAGGAAGTCCTTCTCCTTCTCTGGGATCCAGCACAACTGGTCCAGAATCTCAATGTTTGAACTCTCAGGACTCACAACCATGAATAATGATGGACACAAGCCAACCCACCTCAGACATGCAGGACTCAAGTCATGGCTGGATTACATCGATGAATACTACGTCCAAAAATATCGTGGCTAGTGTTCAACAGTTTGGTTCCCTTTTACAATATAATACGTGGGTGAGTATGTGAATGAGAAAAATGAGTGATGACCTATCAATCAAATCCCCCATTAGGCCATAGGCAGGTTTAAGTAATTTGTGGGGAATCAAGAACCTCCTATCCTTCCCCAAGAATCCCACGTAACTGATCCCCCCCTTATACCAAAGGGTAATTAAAATAGGAAATAAACATTTATCCCCTCAAGCCCCCTCTCTTGTGGAATAATAGCCCCCTATAACTCTAGTCCTTATCCATCTATCATCCAACGATGTATGTATTATTAATAATGATAAAAAAATTACATTTCTTGGGCCCACTGGCCTTTTAATAATTGTTTTGGCACTTTTTCCTATCAGCAATGTAACAATACATTATTTAAAATGGGGGCTCAAAACCCGGGGTGTTATATCCCCTCCCCCTTATTTTGGCACTATCCTCAGTGCATATACAAAATAGAGATCAAAATCTCAAAATTTATTCAAAAACGTTGTGGGTACTCTACCTGCATGGCATATTCATGCTCTGAGGTAGCATCTTTAGGACCATAGGAGGTCCACTAAACTTTTACCATCTCTATAACTCGATTCTGAATCATTTTCACCTTTCTGTCCAATACCCACATTGGCTGAACCTGAAAGTCTCCCTCTATCTCTACCTGAATCAGAAGCCAATCAATAACATGGTTAGGATCATGTGCATATTTCTTTAGCAAAGAGACATGAAATACATTATTCACATTCATGGAAGAAGGAAATGCAAGCATGTATGCAACTAGCCCTATTCTGTCCAATATTTAAAATGGATCGTAGAATCTGGCTGTCATCTTTGTACAACTACCCAATTTCAAAGAACTTTTCTTGGGCTTCAATTTCATAAGCACATGCTCCCCTACCTTAAATTCTCTATCTTTCCTATTCTTTTCTGCATAAAATTTATTTCTATCCTGATTTGTCTTTAAATTCTTCTTGATCTTAACCATCTAGTCTTCCATATCCTTGAGCAACTCTGGCCCAAGTGCCACTCTATCTGCTGAGTTGACCCAACTCACTGGAGTATTGAATTTCCTTCCATACAAGGCTTCAAATGGGATCATTCTAAAAGAATATTGATACCCATATTTATATGCAAACTCAACCAACTAAAAGTAATCTTCCCACTTAGATGGATTATCCACTACATGCATTCTCAACATATCTTCAATTATTCGGTTGACCCTCTCTGTTTTCCCATCCGATTGGGGATGGTATGTTGTGATAAAGTTTAGATTTGTACCAAATCCTTTAAACAATCCCCTCCAGAAATTGGACGTAAACTTTGTATCTCTGTCCAAGACAATTGTCCTAGGTATCCCATGCAACCTAGCAATCTCTCATGTAAATTTCTGCAATATTAGTCGTTGTGTGTGTTGTCTTTACAGGAACAAAATGAGCATCCTTTGTTAATTTTTCAACCACCACCATGATGCAGTCATGTTTCTTATTCATTGTGGGTAATCCTGTGATGAAATCCATGGTGATCACTTCCCATTTCTTCTCTAGAATGGGTAAAGGATGTAGCAACCTTGTTGTACTCCTATCTTCATTTTTCACCTTCTAACATTCCATACATCAAGCGATGTAATAAAAAACATCCTTTTTCATTCCCAGCCAAAAGAACTGTCTTCTTATTGTTGTAATTGTTTTCTGGTAACTGGGATTTCTAGCATAAGGGACATCATGCATTTCCTTCAATACCAAATTCCTCAGTTCTCCAGAACTAGGAACATAGATTCTATTCTTATTCATGAGTAATCCATCTTCCTTTATCTCATACTCCTTTGTTTTATGTTGTACCTCTCCTTACTGTAATCTTTCCTTTACCTATATGTAATGCTGATTTGTAGCAAGACCATCTAAAATTCTTCTCTTCAAGTCATACTGATGCATACTAACAATAGCAGCATGCATGAGATGCACTCTTCTACTAAGTGCATCGTCAACTTTATTCTCTTTTCCTTTGATATTCTTGATATCAAGTTCATATTCACTTAAAAATTCTAGCCATCTTATTTGCCTAGAATTCAAGGTTGGTTTTTCAAAAAGATACTTCAGGTCAATGTGGTCTGTACTTAATTCAAAGCTCTTCCTTGTGAGATAATGCATCCACATACTCAAGGCGTGGAAAATGGAAAAAATATCCAAGTCATGTGTGGCATAGTTCCTCTCATTCTCCTTAATCTTTCTAGACTCATAACCAATGACATGTCCATTTTGCATGAGGAATCCCCAAATTCCTTCCTTACATGCATCTGTATATACCACAAAACATTCATTTGGGTCAGCAATCTTTAACACAGGTGCACTAGTAAGTAATTCCTTCAACACATTAAAGTTCTCTTAAAACTTAGGTTCCCATTCAAATTTAGTTCCTTTGATTTGCATATACGTGATGGGATGAGCAATATTAGAGAACCCTACTATGAACCTTCTGTAGTTACCATATAATCCCATAAAATATTTGACTTCTGAAAACTTTTTGGGTGTTGGTCATTCTCTAATGGATTCAATCTTCTCTAGATCTATTGTTATGCCCTGCTCTTAGATAATGTGTCCCAAGTAATGGATCTGCTTTTGATTAAAAAAACACTTACTCAGCTTGGCATACAAATGATGTTGTCTCAATACTTGCAATACCAGTCTTAAGTGATGTTCATGCTCCTCTTCAGACTTAGAATAGATAAGTATGTCATCCAAGAACACTATTAAAAAATTATCCAAATAATTTATGAATATGTCATTCATTAAGCACATAAAGACATATGGTGCATTGGTCAGTCCAAATGGCACCAGTACAAATTCATAATTCCCATACCTGGTCCTAAAGGTTGTCTTATGAATGTGTTCTTCCTTGATTTTTACTTGATGGTATCTTGACCTCAGGTCAATCTTTGAAAATATGTTTTCTCCTCTTAGAAAATCAAAGAGGTCATCAATTCCGGGTAGAAGATACTTGTTATTTATGGTATACTTGTTCAGTTGTCAAAAGTCAATACATAGCCTCAAGGTTCCATCCTTCTTTTTGACAAAAAATAATATTGTTCCCCAAGGTGAAACACTTGGACATATGTACCCTTTCTTCAAAAATTCCTCCAACTGCATTTGTAATTATTTTAAATCTGGTGTGCTCATTATTTAAGGTGTTTTTGACACTGGGGAAACTACTGGCACTAAATTAGTTGAGAAATCTATCTCCCTTCTTGGTGGAAACCCTGGTATTTCTTGGAATACATCTTCAAATTCTTGTAGTGCTGAGAAATCTTCAAGGCTTGGCCCCTTTGTATTTTATAGATCTTCCACATGAGATGCATACAATTCACATCCTTTTCTAAAACATATCTTCAGTTGTAAGGCTGAAATATCTCTTATAGATATGGGTCTTGGAACTCCTTTCACAGTGCTCTGTTTTCCATCTCCATCAAGACATGTAAATGACTTGCTATGACAATCCAGGACAACATGATGCTTGTCCAACCAATCCATTACAATTATAATATCATAAGACCCCAATGGTATGATATTTAGGTCAACATTTGTATTCACACCATTGAAACTTATGGGACATCCCCTGACCATATCATGTATTCTCCTTTTGGTTCCAGTGGCTAGTTGAACCAAACTAGATTTTCCAAGCTTACTTTTCTCCAAATGTAATCTATCCGCTATTTTAGGATCAATGTAACAATGAATTGCTCTTGAATCAATCAAAATAGCAACGGGATGATTTATTATCTTACCTTCCACCTCGATCATATTGGACTGTTACTCTACTTGTCGACCATATAAAGCCGCATAGATTATTCCCATATATTCGAATATTGTAGCCTTTTGGGCATTGTGAATAGTATTCACTCTATCCTTTCTGTGTGGGAAATCCTTGTACAGGTGATCTTATTTGCATCCCCAACATTGGATAGGTGGTCTTCCTCTATTTCCCAAGGAGTCTTCTTTCTTGGATTCACCCTTATCATATTGATCTTGATGATTTGTATTAGGCTTATTCCTATTTAAGGGACGTTTGAATCCTTTCCTCCTCTGATTGGACTTCTCCTTCTTCTTATCCTTCCAATATTTCTGCAGAGATTCTCTTCCTTGTCCTTGTCCATATAGGTATTTAGCCTTCCTGATGGCTTCAGTCAAGGTCTTGGGTTCATCATACCTAATCTTTTATTTATAAGATTTTGGAAGTCCACTAAAAAATCTTTGTATCTTTACCTTTTCATCATTTATAAACCCAACATATTTTAACAATCCCAAGAATTTATTCTCAAAGAACTCTTGCATTTTCTTGTCATAGAAATGCTCTAAGAGGTACTCCTTCTGGAAGTACTTCTTGAAATACTTCCAAGTGATCCTATTCTCATTAATATGTTCAACTTTATTTAGTTGATAGCACCACGTTACAGCTTTACCATGTAAATGGTAGGTGGAAATCCTCGCTTCTAAGTTTGAAGAATAGTTATGCAACTGAAAATATCTCTTAAGTCTAATTAACCATGCTTCAACATCATCTCCCCTTTCTCTTTTCCCATCAAATGAGGATGGATTAATCTTCCTCGGCTCTCCTTGAAAACTATCCACTTCTTATATCCTTCTCTAGTGCCTAACAGGAGACACCTCTAGACTACTTATGGGATATTTTGATGCATAAAACTTTCTTTCTGAGTAAGCAGGTGAGTGGTGTCTATGATTTCTGCTATAACTTCTCGAATAACTAGCTCTTCCATGATCCTCTCTTCTTTCATGAAACTTTCCTTCTTCCTCTTGTTTTGATTTGTATGCCTTTTTCGCTTTCCTCTGCAAATGATTTAAGATCTGTAGCACTCAAGAATTTATCCGACTTTTCTCTCTCATCAGTCTCTCATTGTATGCTTCTTAGCTCTGCACTTCTATTTTCAGGATTCTTACAGGTTCTGTTAATGTTTCCTTCTTTCCTTTCCCCTTGCATCCATTGGACTCTGTCTCTTCATTACCAAATATAGTATTCTGGCCTTCGTCTTCGTTATCCTAGGTGCAGGCTCCCTTGCCTTCTTCCATTTCTTCAATATGAATTCTAAGATGACTTTTTCAAACCCCTTAATTTTGCAAAATGTGCAAGTGACCATTTTGTGAGAATTATGCATATGATAAAAAAAAATTCCAAACCATGTTACAAGTCTTTTTTTTTCTTTTCAATTCATGAAGAACATATATGTATCAATCTAC
>JZKD02S2061827.1:38191-52409 GCA_000966675.3 Picea glauca | reverse complement strand
CCACAGTCAGTTATTTGACAACTCAGTCAATAATACATTTACATTGTCCTCATGCCTTAGCATGGTAATTCCTATTTTATGATTAATTACAAATTGGGGGAAACAGGGTGTTACAGAGCACAACCATCACATATCTTCTCATAGATAAGCTACCACCATTATAGCAAGCTTGTTTTCAGTCTGCATTTTACAATTTCATCATATTTCTTTATGGAATAGAAGCCAGTTTTACTGTATCTCTGTTATTGTTCATTGTGTATCTTTGTTAATAATAATAATAATCTGTGTTTATTTCCTTCTTCTCATAAAATTTGGACGAGTCTTTCATAAATTGGGATAAAAAATGACATGTATTCTAATTGATGAAATGTTTTATGTCATGCATGTTCTAACAATAACTATTACATGCACATTTCTTGCAGAATTACAGGTACAAGAAAGAAAATTTGGTTCTTATATGAGGACTAGAGTCATGGATGATGCCCAAGGATCTTACAACCATGAGGAAGAGATCATAGATCTGCCTGTCAACATGGGGAATGCTAAGATAGAGTCAAATGGATGGAGAGGTAGGCAGGATCCTGTAACTATGAGGAGCTTGCATAGAAAAGTGTAGAGCTACAGAGAAGATAATGAATGCATTATGAAGGCTCAAGAAGAGATACTTCAAATCTTAAATATGTTTCATAAGCAAGTCAACAAAGACTCTGGCACTAGGAAAGCATATAGTGCTAGACAAGTGACAACATCTAGATCCCAAAGAAAAAGGGATGATCATGGAAATGACAGGAATTCAAGAAGCATGAAAAAGCACCATCGTTCTCAAAGGCAATCCACCATAAGAAATCATGCAAGTTTAGGGCCATGGAGTAGCCCAAGTGTGTCTCCTGTCCAGAGGCAAAGGAGAAGGCCTAAGGTTGACATATTTCAAGGTGAGCTTAGGAAGATCAAGTTACCAAATTTCAATGGTGAGCATAGGAAAGGAGATGAGACCGAGGCCTAGCTGTTGGAAATGAAGAAATATTTCCAGTTGCATGATCACCCCTCAAGGGTAGGAGCTAGAATTTTAACGTACCACTTGCAAGGAAAGGATCAAATTAAGCAAGCCAAGAACCTTGATGAGAAGAGGATCTCATGGAGGTAGTTCAAAGGATATTTTGAAGATAAATATTTTTCCGAGCATTATTATGAAAGGAAGATGAAAGAGTTATTTGAACTCAAGTTGGGAAGCATGTCAATGGATGAATATGAGAAGAGGTTCTTTGACTTGCTGAAGTATATTGACTTCATAAATGATGAGAAGGTCAAAATCCAAAGGTTTCTAAGTGGGTTACCCTCCTGATACAGTGACGAGATTCAATATGATAACCCCAAAACTTTGGAGGAAGATATAAGGAGAGCAAAGCACTTTTATGAATAGAATAGAGGAAGGACAATTTTCCAAAAAGGTCAGAATGACAAGCCGAAGGGGGAAAATGATCAAAGGCATAAAGGTTTTAAGCCACCCTTTTTTTCAGGAATAATTCCCAAGCAAATCAACAAGTTCAGTCAACCTAGAATGAGCACAAGAATGCATATTCATTTGGGAAAAGGCCAAGGAAACATCTTGTACAATGTTGGGGATGTGAGAGAAATGAGTTATATAGGGACTTCCCTCACAAAGGAGAAAGAACGAGGACCGTCCACAACATTCAGGAGGCTAAAACAGTGGAAGACATGGGAGGAAATATGCCAAGGATTTATGCATCCTTGGACAACAAGCAAGTGAGATATCAATCCCCCATGATTGAAGTAGAAGGTAAGATTGATAACAATCCCATAACAATTTTAATTGATTATAGAGCTAGCCATAGTTACACAAACACTAACATAGTTGAAATATTTCACTTTCAAAGGAGTAAGCATAATAAATATTGGCTAGTTTAGTTATCCACAAGGGCTAAGAGGAAAATAAATGAGTTTGTTAAAGATTGTTCGATAGACATGAATGGACTCAACACAAATGTAAATGTAAACATCATACAATTGGGTTCATATGGTTATCTATTTGGAATGGATTGGTTGGAAAAACATCATGTTGTCCTATATTGTTACAACAAGACAATCACATGTCTTGATTTAGAAGGGAAACAAGGCAAGGTTCAAGACATTCCAAGAGTTGTGGTTGTTAGAGAAATTTTAGCTATGCAGTTGAAAAAGAGTTTCAGAAAGGGATATCAGATTTTTGCATCCCATATGGAAGAGGTAGCCAAAGATAAAGTGGCAAGCATTGAAGACCATCCGATCTTGAGGGGTTTTGAAGATGTTTTTAGGGAAATCCTAGGATTGCCACCAAAGAGAGACATTGATTTCTCTATTGATTTAGTGCCAGGATCTGCCCCAATGTCCAATACACCTTACATAATGGCCTCACCAGAATTGAAAGAGTTGCAGATGCAGCTTGAAGAATTGTTAAAGAAGGGGTATATATGCATAAGTGTGTCACCTTGGGGAGCCCCAATTCTTTTTGTGAAGAAGAAAGATGGAACCTTAAGGCTTTGTATTGATTTTCGACAACTGAATAAGGTCACCATAAAGAAAAAATATTTTTTTCCAAGGATTGATGATTTGTTTGATCAACTGAAAGGTGCAAGATTATTTTCTAAGATTGACTCGATATCAAGCTACCATCTAGTGAGGATTAAGGAAGAAGACATCAACAAGACAACATTCAGAACACGATACATGCATTATGAATTCACGATAGTGCCATATGGACTATCAAATGCCCCAACTATTTTCATGTGCCTAATGAATGGAGTGTTCAAGGAGTATATGGACAGGTTTGTAATTGTGTTCCTAAATGATATACTCATCTAATCTAAGTTAGAAGAGGAACATGAGAAGAATTTGACAATGGTGTTGCAAGTTTTAAGAGAGCACAAATTGTATGCTAAGTTAAGTAAGTGCATCTTTAATCAAAAGAAGATTCACTACTTGGGGCATATAATTTAGTAGAAGGGACAACAATGGATCCTAAAAATATAGAGGCCATTAGAGGATGGCCAACTTCGAAGAATGTGACATAGGTTAGATCATTCACGGGTCTTTCCGGTTATTACCGAAGATTCATAAAAGATTTTTCAAAGATTGCAAGTCCAATCACTTCTTTGCAAAAGAAGGGAGTGAAGTTCAAATGGAATTCCAAGTGTGAAGAGAGTTTCCAACAGTTGAAAAACATATTGACAAGTGTGCCAATATTGAAGATTGCAGATCCAGATGAATATTTTGTGGTGTACACCAAGGAATGCAAGGAAGGGTTCGGTGGACTTCTCTGTCAAAAGGATCACGTGGTATGTTATGAGTCCATAAAACTAAAAGAGCATGAAAGAAATTATGCTACCCATGATCTAGAGTTAGAAACAATTGTACATGCATAAAAAACGTGGAGACATTACCTTATGGGGAAGTAATTTGAGCTAAGTACAAACCACTGTGGTTTGAAGCATTTTTTTGGAAAACCAACATTTAATGCTAGACAAACTAGATGGATGGAATTTCTAAGTGAGTATGACTTTGAAATTAAGCACATAAAAGGAAAATAAAATCAAGTGTCCGATGCACTCAACAAGAGAGCTCACGAAGTGTTTGTTGCATCCATCAACGTGTACAAGAAAAATCTAAAAGATCAAATCATTGCGGCAACAAATTTGGATAACCAATATATAAAAGTAAAAGAAACATTACAACAAGGTAATTTTCAGTAGAAATTTAATTATTATCAGCTGATAGAAGATGAAATTCTCATTTACAAAGGAAAAGTATATGTGTCGAATTCCATTGAGATGAAAAATGTAGTTTTGAAGGAAATGCATAATGTGCCATATGTCGGGCACCTAGGATATCAGAAGATAATTGCAGTTGCAAGAAGCCAATACTTTTGGCCAGGAATGAAGAAAGAAGTGGCTAATTACATAACCGAATGTGTAGAATGCAGGGTTGTTGCAGCCATTTCCCATTCCAAAATGGAAGTGGGAAGAGGTCACAGTGGATTTTATTACAAAGCTTCCCAAAACAATGAAACAACATGATTCCATCATGGTGGTGGTGGATAAATTGACTAAGGCATCACATTTCATTCCAGTGAAGACAACACTCAAGACAACAAATATTGTAGAAATATACATGAAAGAAGTCGCTAGGCTACATGGAATGCCTAAGGCAATAGTTTTAGATCCAAAGTTTACTTCAAATTTTTGGAAAGTTTTGTTCAATGGATTTGGGCAAATATAAACCTCAGTACAACCTATCATCCAAAGTCAAATGGACAAACGTAAAGCACTAACTGAATAATTGAGGACATGCTTAGATTGTATGTGATGGATTAATCATCGAAGTGGGAGGATTATGTTCACTTAATGGTATTTGCTTATAATAATGGGTATCATGCCTCATTGAAAATGAGTCTATTTGAAGCATTGTATGGAAAAAAGTGTAACACACCAGTGAGTTGGGATAATCTAGTAGACAGATCAATTGTTGGGCTAGATTTGTTAAAGGAAATGGAAGAGCAGATGACAAAGATCAAGCAAAATTTAAAGGCTGCCCATGACAGATAGAAAAGTTATGCGAACAAGAATAAAGTGTTTAGGTATTTTAAAGTGGGAGAAGATGTGCTCTTAAAAGTGAAGGCGAAAAGAAGTTCGCTAATATTAGGAAGTTGCCCGAAGTTAGTAGCAAGATATTATGGATCTTTTGAAATATTAGAAAAGATAGGGCTAGTTGCATACATGCTAGCATTTCCTACATCCATGAGAGTGTATAATGTATTTCATGTGTCATTATTAAAGAAATATGTACCTGATCCTAGCCACATAATTTATTAGAATGTGATCTAGGTGGAGCACGAAGGGGATTTCCAGGTGGAACCAATACGCATCCTGGACCGGAAAGTCAAAGTGATCAGGAACAAGGCCATATGGTTGGTAAAGGTTCAATGGACTTGCTACGGTCCCGAATATGCTACATGGGAGTATGGAGAACACCCACATTGTTTTGACAATTTTGAAGAAAATAGAATGCAAAACTCCATTTTGAGCAGCTAAAGTATTAGAACCACATCTCAGAGTCCTAGCCAACCAAACTGGGGGCCTTAATAAAATAATGGCTCATTCCTTAGGTTGGCCCTAATAAACGGATGGCACATCCCTTGGGTTAGCCCTGGTAAACGAATGGTGCATTCCTTGGTTCAACGAGTTGAGAGGAACAGGAGATTATGGTTGGAACTGTTGTTGGAGTTGTAGATTTGCATAATTTTATTTTCTAAGTATTGTGATGTAAATTTGCATATATGTATATCGACATAGTGTGCACCAAGGACGATGCACAATTATAGGGGAAGGGGAATGTAACATCCACACTACAATCCCCAGTTTAATTAATGCTTAATGTGGATATAATACGTGGCTATGGCCAAGTGATGTAATATGCGAATTGTATTTCTATGTTTTAGTAATAAAATGTGATGCTAGCTGCTAAGGGGACATGGACAGAGTTGGGAGCTGAATTAATCCACAACATAAGGGAGGGTATAAGAGAATGGACAAGAGGGGTCCAAAGGGGGATTACCCATGTATATTAATTCAACCCATTTCCCTAAAATTACTATTTGTATATGAACCTTCTAATTCTGATTGAGTGTTCCCAAAGCCAATCATTGAATACATGTAAGAGAGTGGATGTGAGTGGTCACATCCCATAGTTATTGGGCACATGGGGGTTGAGTATAATCATCTTGGGGAAGTGTGTGAGTCAAATAAGGCAAGCCAAAAGGAGGAAATTTGTATGGGTTCGGAGAACAGTTTTACACATTCAGTTTTTGGTGCATGAACAACAAGTGGAGAGCAAGAAAGAGAGCTTGGAGCTAGAAAAACCATGGAGGGGGAATTCTAGAGAAAGTTGGAGAATATTGGAGCACAATTGGAGTTGAAGACTGAAGATCCAGGTCGTCAGGCCTGAAGAGTGAACTCTTTTGTGAGTTGCACTGAAACAACAAGTGTTTGTTGTGGTTTGTTGGTAGTTTTCCTGGCAATAATTTTCCTTGAGTTCCTAGCTGAGATATTCCTGGTTACCTGTGCCAGAGAGACCCCGATAAACAAATGGGACACTCGAGGGACAAATATCAGTGAAGGGGTACATTCCTTGGGTTGGGTAGGTCAAGAGGAAGAGAGCTGGTGGAAAATCGGGATAACTGTAGGAAAATACCAGTGGGTTGTGGGATTTATAAGCCGTGAGTGGACAATGAGAGACCACCATCTTTTGTGGATTGCTAGCCTCAACTCGAGGGTGTTTGACTATTGATATTTGTAACAATCAATCTATGGTTGGGTGGAACGTTCGTCCCAAGCAGTTGGTTGCATAACTGTTTATAAAAGATAAGTGTTTATCTTGTTCTGTTGTATTAAGAGTTTTAATTTGCTCTGCATGAACTATGTGTTTGAGAAAGATTATATGTTGTGTTGAGTTGCTTAGTTGCATTTCATGTCTAATTTTAGAGTGTTATAGATGCATGCAATTAATAATAATAGATAACGATTAAATATGTATGCAAATATGTAATGTCCCCTTCCAAGTGACGAGGGCCTTGAGAGACTTAGTAGTCTAGCTATTCCCTCTAGAATATAGTCTCAATAAAATAAAAGGGGAACTAAGAGGCAAAAAAGAGTCACTAAGGTGTTAAAGTTATATTATTAAAGTGACTTTAGCAAAAAGGAAAAATAAAAGATAATTGGCTAAGTTGGGAAAGTAAAGGTGAATGACCTTATAAGCCGATTAAATAATTTAAGTGAAAATTAGAATTGGAGGTAGAAAAGGAGAGGAGGGTGCCTCACTCCTCATTCTTGATCATTTTGTATTTTGCACTTGTGAGCTTGAGAGCTTGGGCATTTGAGAGTTTTGTCTCACTAAATTGTATACTTCAACTAGGAGGTGAAAGATTCCTTTGTTCATGATCCAATCTTGGTCAAGGTGGTGAAAGATCCCGCCATCACCATTCTACTCAGTTTCAGATTCATTTCAGAGGTGTATTATGAAGGGAGGGTGCAGATTAGGAGTGTTTCTAGCAGGTTGGGTGCACTGTTAGAGTGAAGGGAGTTCGATTCATCTTGAAGGTTGGGGATATGAGGGAAATATTGTTCTAGAAGGGTTTATCATCACCATAGAGCCTTTCCTCAACAATTCTTGAAGGGTTTTCTTTGTATAATTATTATTTCTCTTGGTTTATCGAATCTCTGAAGGAGGGCACATCTTCTCTTGGAGGTACAATGAGTTGAGGGGTTAGATCTCACATTCTGGCTGGAGGATCTCAACATATTTGTCTTACAAGCCCAAATATAAATATCTACAACCATTCTCAAGAGTTTAGAGTCCATATTTGAAAAGGCCAAAATCCTTAGCATCTCTACAGCCAGGTGGTGCGCAACTTAGCCAATTTGGGGTTCCAGATTGAAGAAGGGAAATAAATTGATCTTGTCAAGAATTGTATGCTGCCATTGGAGGACTTGGATTACTCACAACTCTCTTCTATTGTATCTTGGAGGCATCTTCAACCATATCTACTATATTTCTACTATCTTCAACCAGATCTATATATCTCTTGTATGGGGATCAACTTGTTCAGTAAATAAAGGTCGAATCTGAAGTTTTTGGCTATTCTCTTGTGTTCTCTCTTTTGTATCTTGTTGTGTTAAGCTATTGTTGTCCATGTGTCTATTTTATATGTTGTAACTCTCTTGGAAGCAACTCCAGTGCAATTTTGGGGAAAACAATATGCAAAAAACATTCAATAAACAAATCACACAACTAGTAATAAAGCCTCAGTTTCCTGGCAATTCTACATGGGAACATTACAACGTAGCTGGAAGCTACATGAATTTATTTAGATAGAAAAAAATTCAATTTTAAGAGTATTCCACACTGTAATTTTCCTCAGTTGGACCGAGGGACATTACAGTCACCCTTCTAGGGTTTTATTTCACGTAAATTTCATTTTTGCATAATGTAAAGAAAAATTAAAAGGGTCAACCCCCTTATGTTTTGTTGTTGACAATTTTATGTGGACAAATAGGTCAAGGTAGCTCCATAAAAATACAACTCATTGACATTTCATTTATCATCACATCTTCTCACCTTTGTGAGAGCACTAACTCTGTAATTTTCGTTATATTGGGGTTATTGGCTCTTTTCTCCTATGCACCATCTCTTGGAGGTTAGGTGTGGATGCTTCTTTGCTGATTTTTGGATGGAATTTCTGTAATTAAGGTTTGTTCTCAAGTTATCTTGGTGAAGTAATTGAAATTTATACAATTTTATCTTGGTGCTACCAAATGTTCATGGTAATTTCTCTTTTTCATGCTAGATGTCTTGCTTAAACCCTAAGAGAGGAGCACAAGTTCTTCCTCCTCTCACAAGGTTAATTTTGTCCAAAGTCTATGAAGAGATCCTAGCTAGGGTTAGACTCCTAAAGCCCTAAAGTTCTAGCACTTTATGATGTTAGCCCTAGACTCTTTATTGTGACCTAGTTGAAGCACTTAAGAAGGGAGAAAAGGTTGCTAGAGCCCAAAAGTGCTTGTACTGTAGCAATCCTTCTCCTCAAGGATTAAACCCTAAGGCCCTAATGTGCTAGCACCTTAGAGTTTAATCCCTACCTCTTATTCTTTGCTAGCTTCATCTCCAAAACTTAGTGTATTGTTGTTGTAAAGACTCCATAGCCCTCAAAGGCACTAATCTTTAAGCTCTCTTATGGTGAAAGTGATCAACAAAATATCTATTTTAATTCTCTCAAGCTTCTTACTAACTTTACTAACACTAACTTAAGACAATTGACTAATAATCTTGTTGCTATTGCAAAAGTTTGCTACAACTATCTTAACATACTCTAACTTGCTGCATACATTGCTCTAATAGTGGTATAACATGCTCAAAAATTGCATCTAACAATTGGATAATGTTCTATTGAATTAATGCTAAGTTTTCATGGTGAGTTATTGAAATTATGAAGTGTAATCATTGTTGTTGTTATAATTACTTCATTGTTGTTGTACCATTGTTAATTGCTGCAATTTCATAACATCCATATTGCTTCTCATTGTCTAGTGTCTTCAAGAGGTATTATTTGCATGCTTGTACTTGGAAATAATTATTTATATGCTATACATGTTCTTGTTCTGGGAAGGTACCCAAACACCTCTATACCTCTTAGTTCTCCTTGACCTAGACCTTGACTTAGGTGATCAAGAGAGGGGGTGGTAGGCTTGGATAACAAACTTGCTACTTTGATCCCTTGAGGTCACCAGGGAAGCCTCCTTTGTGGTGGATCTCGCCCATCACTAAAATGAGGGGATTTCTTACTAAGGTGACAATGATAGGATTTCCTATAGTTACGCAGATTTGGGGACTTGCGTTGGGGCTTTGTGCAACTACTAATCCTGCAAGAACAATTTTTATATGGGATGCAAGATATCCCCAAAACCAAAACAATATAGATTAGTAGGTGAATTGCTCATTGACACAACTACTCCGTAGTGTTTTTTCAATGGTTTAAGATAAGGTTCAAATGATATCAATAGCACTTGTAGAATTTTATACTTCACAGAGATGCACTTCATAAAATTGAAGACTAGGTTGGGTTCTAAACTAACAATTTTGCAAAACTTAAGACTCTCCAAATCTTATTAAAAATTGTGATGGAGAAAAATACCACGAGACTATAAATATTTGGAGAATTTTCTTTAATTATAAAATAAATTAAAATAAATGAAGATGAAATACACATTCACAATTAAAAGTTTTATTAAAAAAATTGGCAAGACAATTAAAGGAGGATTCATCCATATTTGAGTTTATCAATTTCAAGCATATTTTCCACTACCACAATATGGTTGGAGATGCACTTTCAAAAGAAACACAACACGTGTAATATCCTTTATGGTTGGAGATGCACTTTCAAAAGAAACACAACAAGTGTAATATCCTTAATGGAGAGTCAAACAATGGCCTCTTCACCCAATCAACAACCACTATTTTTTTAGTGAAATTTCTAATTCTAAAGCTATTCTATTGAGACATTTGGTATTTAAAATATGTAATATTTTTGGATTATCAATTCACTTTATATACTATGGAAGACAATACTTGAAACTAACTTTATGAGGATTGAAGAGTGACACGCTATTCAGTCTTTAGTTATTTTCTGTTTTTCAAAGTATATTGGCAAGTAAAACATGAAAATATGAGTGATTTTATTTATTTATTTATTTTTTTTTTATCTCTTTTTGTACTTGTGCCATAAACATTTATGTTCAGTTTTTCAAAGTGTATTCACAATTAAAACATGAAAATATAATTAATTTTATCTTTTGCATTTCATTTTTGTACTTGTGCCATAAGCATATAAATAATATGATTTTCATTTATTTTCTTTTAAACAAAAATTATTCCCATGAAAAAAAAATATTTCACATTCATCATCAAACAATTTTAATTTTACCATGATTTAAGGTCTATGCATAATAGAACAAGTGTTGAATGGCAGTGTAGTCCCTGTCGAGTTGGAATGAGAATAAATGCACAGGTGTGGGGGAATAAGTAGAGGAGACAAATGGAAACTGCAGCGGACACGTGGCAAGTAACATGAAGTACATGTGGTATCTATGCAGAAAATGACACATGGCTCCTAGAGAAATTCTGGCATTGAAACCGTTTAGTTTTTGAAAGTATTTTCATTCTAATTATACCGTGTTTTGCATAATCCATCTTGCTTTTATTTTCTTAATAAGATTCTGTAATTTTTCCTATTACCAGTAGTACAACAGACAGATACGAAAGAGCACATATATCCCCATTACGTGTAACTTGATATATTGTTGGAGTTTGATTTGCCATGTTCGAAATTTTCATTCCTACCTTGTATGTTTTATCTCTTTAATGTATTTATGAAATTCATTCTAATGATCTCTCTCTACTTTCAACTGGATTTCATCCCAATATTTAGAGTTAAGTACAATTTTCATAGTCACTTCTTTAATTTTTTCCATGGACAAAGTAAGTAACATCCATTTATGCAATCTATTAGGACCGAAACGACAACCTAACAAGGATGCCAATCCTACTGCATTTTTATAGATGTGGTACTCCTCTTTAAGTTTTTCCTGGGGTGTGTATAGTTCAAATGTGGGACTTAGAGAATTTTTGTCGTAATGACTTAAAGCAATACAAAACGATAGAAAATGTTTTTTGTTTTTGTTTTTTGAAATAAAGGTTCCTAAAAAATAGGACAAGGAATCACACACATTAAACATTCAAATTAAATAAACACAATTTCCTGACATCCAACATAGTTGAAGATAAAAAATTATGAGCACATAAAAATAAAAGAAGATGACCGACATGCATAAAGATCACTATTTTTTCATTCCAAAAACAGGGTTACAAGGCACCGTCGATATTGTTCCCGAAGTAGATTTCTTTGATATTTATCAAAAAATAATAATGTCTCTTACATATTCCTGGAAATTTAAATGTGTTTGTCATATAGACTGGGATAGGGGCTCTCACGGACCATAAAATAAATAAGTACAAGAAATAAGACTGTAGAAAGAAGAAGTGGGCGACGATAGAGAGCAAGACCTGAAAATAAGAAATTGGAAGTTATCAGTCTTTGGTTAGACATTTCTATTTAAAGAGGTGAAATAACTGGATTGATAAACAAAGTAGTATGTGATCAGTATAGATTTACTATGATGGTATCTATCTCCCCCTTTGCTATTTGCTCCCTGATGCCTTTTTATTGCTCTCGTCGACGACTACTGAAATCGTCCCAACTACTTGTTGCCCTTCATTGGTGAGCTTGTCGATTTTTCCTTTGGAGCCATTCTTCAATGTAGCTTCTCATGGGGGCCACATTGATCTCATCCCAGATTTTTATGTTGAAAAGCTCATTTTCAAATTCCCTTAGATCGATAGAAAGATTATGCAGAGCCTGATCAATTTATTCATTTTGTACCGAATAGTCCACTAGCCAGTTGTCCACGTCATCTTCACCATATTCAAGGATGCTGCAAAATTTTTCTAAAGACAACCCCTTAAAAATATCAACTTGTTCATCGAAGGCTTGCTTGGTTAAGGACAAGGAGTTGACGATTAAGTTGGGGTCTTGGATCTCGTTGGTACTCCCGACTAAGTCTATTTCGGTCAACGTTCTGAATAATTCTTCTTTCTTTGATATGGCTTGTTCACATGATTGGACAATGGGATGTAGGTTCTTAACTTTCTCTTTCCAACATGCATTTAATTATTTGATCCGGTTTGGGGAGGGGAGATCTTCTTGTCTTCTTCTCATATCTATCATGTTGTTGACATGGATGCCAAAAGGGAGGACCGTCTCTAGATAGAAACGTTCTTCATTTTTTAAATCCGCCTGCAAATGTTCGTGCAAAGCATGTGCCCTCGTTCCAAGGGAAGCTATACTTTGTGATGTTTCCCAGGCCTGAGTAATTAGCCCCATTATTTTCTTGATATTCTTCTCCACATAGCCTCTACACGATGTGAGGAGGCTAGAGGATCCTTTTAAATTGGCTGCAGGGGTGGAAGACACGATTATTGCTAAAGGAATGGAAAGTAATGGGATATGAATCAAAGCTTCCTCCAATTCCTTGAGTCGGTCCTTCAGTCTAGAATTATCCGCTTTAATGCCTCCAATGGAATCATCAAGAGCATCTCTGGTTGCTCGGTGAAGTCGAGAGATTTGGGACGACTGCATGTTCCTAAGGTTAATCTCTGAATGAGATTTCCATTTCTTATATCTTACATCTCTCTTTTCAATAATTAAAATTTTAGATTCGCTGTAAAAAACAACGCTCTGGAATACGAAGGATTCATCTTCGTCAAAATTTTTGGTCTCAGCTATTTCCATTAGGGGACTATGGTGGATCGCGTCCCTGGGTTGATCAACGTTGTAGAATACGTTGTCCATATCAGTCTCAAGTTCCATGTCTTCACTTTCAATTTCAGGCTCTTCCGCTTGCCCTACAACATTTTTTCTCTTCTTCCTCACGAGAAGCTTATGAGAACTATCAATTTTACCATGGGGAGGGTTCTTATCTCCTCCTCCGTTTGAAGAATTTTGGGTTGCTTTCTTACTGGGGTGGGCCATTGGAGCGATGCTCCAGGATGTCGTACTCTTGGGAGTGGTAGCCGGGGATTGAACACTCTTCTCACCAGGGCCTTTTCCCTATTGTTTGTATAATTCAATGGTGCTTTGTAATGTCTCTAGGTCGCCAGCGTCAAGAGAAAGAGTGGTTTCGTCATTGTTTCTGTCTTGGTTTAGGTGTGTCTGGATAAAAGAATTGTTGAAGCCAACTGCTAGTAAATGTTCTAAAAAAATTCCATTAGGGTCGAAACCTCTTAGCCTTTCAACATATCTTAGGTTCAAGTTGTTGAAATGGATTGTGAATTAGTCAATCTTGCTGACATTCCTAAACACGAAGTCCCCGACTTTCCAAGACAGAGGAATTAACTACTTTTTTCTCTTCTCATGGAAAAAATGCAACCAATAGTTGTATTGCTTTGTTATTTATGTAACAAACATTCTGTCTGTAATGTGGCATGGAAGGAAAGCAAGATTTTACTTGGAGCCAAAAATCATTATCACACTGTAATTCTCCATTTGTTCAAGTGTCCCCTTCCTGTCCAAAAAATTGGTTTCCCGGTCAGACATGCGGGGAGCATACTTTCCTAACAATAAATCTTTGAAAACTGATACAAATTCATTAAAAACCTCATAAAAATGATGGGAGGCCTGGTACCAGAAGGTTACTGGGTTGAATTCACAGTTTACCTTCTTGGACACAGACAATTTTGGAAACATGCAATAATGCACTATCACGAAAACCAAGTAGGATGACATATCAAATTTCTTCTCCTCTTTGAATTGTGACATTTGGGAACATATTTCAATGGAAATTAGCTTCGCCCAATAAAAAAATGGCTTGTTCCTTGACTGTGAAATACAAAATATAAAGAATCATGCGGGAAATACTTGTTGTGGATTCCTGTCCTGTTATTCTTGTAAACAACCAGGCAATTTCCCAAAATGGATTTCTAAATGAACTAACCTACAACCTTGTGATATCTTCAGGAACTGTTGTTGGGTCTTCCAGGAACTCGGGCAAGAGGTCCAACC
>JZKD02S2061827.1:4054-17845 GCA_000966675.3 Picea glauca | reverse complement strand
GCGTATATATTCTTTCCTTTGGACAGGCAATAAGAAGAAGAAAGGTTATCATCTCAACAATTGGCAGGACATCGCAAAACCTAAGGGGATGGGAGGCTGGGGCCTCAAAAACTTGACACTGTTTCACAAGGCTCTATCGACAAACACCTTCTGGATATTATTGACGAAACCGGGACTTTGGAGCGCTATCATCAATGCAAAATACCTCCACCAACTTCCGCTCCATATATGGATCAGATTTGTTGAGGTGCGCCAGTCAACAAGCTCACAAACATGGAATAATCTACTTACCACACTTCCGATAATATTAAATTGGCTATCTTGGTCGTCGGGTGACGGTAGATTGATTGAGGTGGGCAGCGACTGCATTCTCGATTTGGGTAGGAAGGCTATGCTATCTCCATCCCTCCGTGCGCAACTACATGAAAAGAGCCTCTTCTACCTACATCAATTCTACTCCCCGTCCAAAGGCAGCCTGCTGGGCGACTCATGGCTGAATGGAGCAGATCTCTTGCTGGATCCGAACTCCTCGATTGAATGGAATAGCTACACTCAATTGCTCATTGAAGCTGGCATAAGACTACACCCCAAAGCAGACTCACTCATCTGGACAGGGGGTAACGGTTCTGGCCAGATTAGTGCCAAGAATGTTTACCTTGCTTTAGCTTCTCGTATCTGGAAACCTATAAAACACAGCTGTAGACAACGGATCTGGAGAGATGAATGTCCCACAAAACTCAAACTGTTTGCTTGGCTGCTACTGGAGAACAAATTATTGTTTTGGGACAATTTACAAGCCCGCGGCTGGATCAGTCCTAGTCGCTGTCCACTCTGCAAGTGTAACATTGAATCTACGCAGCATGTTTTTATCCACTGCACATTTACCCGGGAGATCTGGACGCGCCTTGCATCGATTTTAAATTTCACATTGAACTGGACCAGAAACAACATTCTGGCATGCTTCCAAAACTGGTACACAAACAACAACACTTTTTCTCTGCTTCCGATACACCTATGATGGCAAGTCTGGAAGACTAGAAATGCAGCTATTTTCAACGAGCAAATCCCATCTATCCATACAGTTACAACCATCTTGCTGGCTGAGGCAAACTTTTCTGGCAACAACTTGAAGGCTAAACCATCTCTCAGGCAATCTTTTCCCATTCCTATCGATAGGGCGGTGGCCTGGTTTGATGGAGCCTCCCAACAAAGAGGTACCCTTTGTGGAGCTGGGGGGGAAATCACCCTTAACCACCACACTTGTATTCGCTGGACTTTGAATGGCGGTCAGGGATCAAAGGCAAAGGCTGAACTTCTTGGGGCTTGGGCATCACTTGTTCTGGCTAGCCCTCACACCGACACTCTGTTACTTCTTGGAGACTCAAAGAATACTATTGACTGGCTGAACGGTTGCGCGGACTTCAAGGTGGCAGCACTTGATTGCTGGAAAGAAAGGACGAAAGATGCTTCTCATCTTTTTAGAAACCTCACTTTCCAGCACATATTTAGAGAGGAAAACAGCGAGGCAGACTCCCTCTCTAAAAAAGCTCTGCACCAACCATCGAGCCAAATTTGTTTTACTGTTTGGGAGGATGGTATTGCAGGACTTGCCTACAAGATCAGGATTTGATTTGGTGCTTCATCTGATTGTGGTGCTTTGTTGATTGGTTTAGATTTGACTTGATTGTAGGGGTTGCTGGATTGATCAAAGTTTTGTGCAGATCTTCCGTGTTATGCGGCTGTTAGAGAAGACAGATTTGTAAAATTTTTTATTTGCAGATCCTCCGTGTTATGTGGCTGTTAGAGAAGACAGATTTGTAAAATTTTATATCCTTATGAATATAAAGAGCACTTTTTCTCGTGGAAAAAAAATTACACACTACTTATTCTCATTTATTATTATTTCTTACATTAATAACTTGAAAACTATTATCACTCTCTTAAAGTTTTATAAAATTGGTTATCCTTTCCTAAATTACACTTTAATTATCTCATTTATTATTATTTCTTACATTAATAACTTGAAAACTATTATCACATAACCACTTTCTTAAAATTTTATAAAATTTATTATCCTTTCTTAAATTACACACTACTTATTCTCATTTATTATTATTTCTTACATTAATAACTTGAAAACTATTATCACTCTCTTAAAGTTTTATAAAATTGGTTATCCTTTCCTAAATTACACTTTAATTATCTCATTTATTATTATTTCTTACATTAATAACTTGAAAACTATTATCACTCTCTTAAAATTTTATAAAATTGGTTATTCTTTCTTCAATTACACTTTAATTATCCTTTCTTAAATTAATAACTTGTTTTGAAAAATATAACCATTCTTTTAAGGTTTAATAAAATTTGTTATCCTTTCTTAAATTACACTCTAGAAGCGCTTCGAACTTTTCGAAACCGAAGGCGTCCTTGGCGTCTTCCTCCCATTGGTTCGGTGAACAGCTAGTATGTGTAGTCAACGTCATAATAAATGTGTGAAGCTATCTAAGTCAATGGTGTTGTTGTCACAATAAACTCCTGAACTATGTGCTTTGTCTAAAACGTACACGTCTTTCTTAACTGAGCCGAGTTGGTGACATAATAAATTCCTGAGCTGTTTGCTTGTTCCCACAAGATAGTGAGTAAAACGTACACGTCTTTGTTAAAACTTAGGTGACATAGTTTATTCATTTCTTCTCAAAAAAACACATATTACATCATTTCTTCTCAAAAGCATATTACAATCCAAATTGTGTGATCATAGTAAGAAAATATATTTAGGAGCAACTATTGAAGAAAAATCAAGATTGTTAGGTGCACAGGTAAGTACTTGTTCATATCGGTTTAGATGTGAGACATATAGGTGGTAAGAAAATATATTTAGGAGCAATTATTGAAGAAAAATCAAGATTGTTAGTTGTACAGTTAAGGATTGGTTTATATGGGTTTAGATGTGAGACAGATAGGTGAAGGGTATCCAAAGAAGTTTGGGAGGAGAGAACTTGCATATTCTGCAATAAGGGTGTAGTGGAGACGGATTGATACTTGGTTATGGAATGTGCAGCCTACAAGGATATCACAATCAGTGTGAAAACAACTTTAAGATAGACAACATGCACTATCTATTTGACTGGGATAAAATCAACCAGATTACTAATCTTCTAGTCAAGATTCACAATACAAGAACCCAGGTTAAAAAGAATGTGAAAATTTATTAGGACTGTTATTTTTTTGGTCCCTTAGACTGTTCAACCTAGTGAACATCATCAAAATCAATCAATCTCCAATTCTGTACCTAGACCCAGCAAACTACAAAACCTCCATAAATTGAATGCCATAACAACTCCAACTATCAACAACTATCACTTCATAATGGCAAATAATTGATACACAGCAACCCCATTATAACACTCTTAATGTTTTTTCTGTACAATTCGTCTACTTTGCTGAGCCTTGTTTTGTTCGTGATATTGGTGATTTATAAGCCTTGTTTTGGATTTGACCATTGTTTTTTATTCTTAATTGCAAGATTAGGAGCCCACCTCTTTCTCTATATTTTTCTAGGTTTATAAGGAACTTCCTTTGACTATTCAGTTTTGTATTCATTCAGTAGGCATGTGAATCATGAGTGCAGAGGGAGGGATAAGTTTTACTTGATGGAAAACGATTAGGTAGAGACATTGGGAATATATGATCATATATTAAGTTTGATAGTTATTATTTTGGACTTGCAGAGTGTTTCTATCCAAACAATGAATATGGATAATGAGATTCTGCATACAGTGATGGCGGGTGTAGTTGTTTGGAGTGCAGCATTCTTTATTATTAGAACTGTAATGTGGAAAAAATCATTTGATTTCTGCAATCGCCTTGTATCACTGATGCATGCGGGAGTTGCACTCTGGATGTCATCTGCTTCTGTTAAAGATTGGAGGCATCCTCTGGAACCTCTGGCTTCTCCTTCTTCACCGTTACAGGCATGGCTCAAAACCTCATTGTTTTCGGGGTTTAACTTTTCCATTAGATTTTTTCTGTCTGCATCCATCTCTGAATGAAAACTTTTGCAGGTCTGGTTTTTAAATTCTTGATGTATATTTTTTATAGCTTTATTTAACATTGTATACAAAAGTAATTTTCAGAAATTGACCAGATTGTGACCGTAGCGTAAAGATAATATAACAATATAGGGAATTTCTTTTTCTGTAAAGTGTCACAGAAAACCTNAAACTATTATCACTCTCTTAAAGTTTTATAAAATTGGTTATCCTTTCCTAAATTACACTTTAATTATCTCATTTATTATTATTTCTTACATTAATAACTTGAAAACTATTATCACATAACCACTTTCTTAAAATTTTATAAAATTTATTATCCTTTCTTAAATTACACACTACTTATTCTCATTTATTATTATTTCTTACATTAATAACTTGAAAACTATTATCACTCTCTTAAAGTTTTATAAAATTGGTTATCCTTTCCTAAATTACACTTTAATTATCTCATTTATTATTATTTCTTACATTAATAACTTGAAAACTATTATCACTCTCTTAAAATTTTATAAAATTGGTTATTCTTTCTTAAATTACACTTTAATTATCCTTTCTTAAATTAATAACTTGTTTTGAAAAATATAACCCTTTTTTAAGGTTTAATAAAATTTGTTATCCTTTCTTAAATTACACTCTAGAAGCGCTTCGAACTTTTCGAAACCGAAATCTGTGCAGGGAGATTGAAGGCGTCCTTGGCGTCTTCCTCCCATTGGTTCGGTGAACAGCTAGTATGTGTAGTCAACGTCATAATAAATGTGTGAAGTTCTCTAAGTCAATGGTGTTGTTGTCACAATAAACTCCTGAACTATGTGCTTTGTCTAAAACGTACACGTCTTTCTTAACTGGGCCGAGTTGGTGACATAATAAATTCCTGAGCTGTTTGCTTGTTCCCACAAGATAGTGAGTAAAACGTACACGTCTTTGTTAAAACTTAGGTGACATAGTTTATTCATTTCTTCTTAAAAAAACAAATTACATCATTTTTTCTAAAAAGCATATTACAATCCAACTTGTGTGATCATAGTAAGAAAATATATTTAGGAGCAACCATTGAAGAAAAATCAAGATTGTTAGTTGCATAGATGAAGGACTGGTTCACATCAGTTTAGATGTAAGATTGGTAGGTGGAGGGTATCCAAAGAAATTTGGAAGGAGAAAACTTGCATATTCTGCAATAAGGGTGTAGTGGAGACGGATTGATACTTGGTCATGGAATGTGCAGCCTACGAAGATATCACAATCAATATGAAAACAACTTAAAAGTAGAGAACATGCACTATCTATTTGACTGAGATAAAATCAACCAGATTGCTAGTCTTCTAATCAAGATTCACAGTAAAAATTCCCAAATTAAAAAGAGTGTAAAAATGAATTAAGACTGTTATTCTTTTGACCCCTTTTAAACTGTTCAACTTAGTGAACATCATCAAAATCAATCAATCTCCAATTCTGTACCTAGACCCAGCAAACTACAAAACCTCCATAAATTGAATGCCATAACAACTCCAACTATCAACAACTATCACTTCATAATGGCAAATAATTGATACACAGCAACCCCATTATAACACTCTTAATGTTTTTTCTGTACAATTCGTCTACTTTGCTGAGCCTTGTTTTGTTCGTGATATTGGTGATTTATAAGCCTTGTTTTGGATTTGACCATTGTTTTTTATTCTTAATTGCAAGATTAGGAGCCCACCTCTTTCTCTATATTTTTCTAGGTTTATAAGGAACTTCCTTTGACTATTCAGTTTTGTATTCATTCAGTAGGCATGTGAATCATGAGTGCAGAGGGAGGGATAAGTTTTACTTGATGGAAAACGATTAGGTAGAGACATTGGGAATATATGATCATATATTAAGTTTGATAGTTATTATTTTGGACTTGCAGAGTGTTTCTATCCAAACAATGAATATGGATAATGAGATTCTGCATACAGTGATGGCGGGTGTAGTTGTTTGGAGTGCAGCATTCTTTATTATTAGAACTGTAATGTGGAAAAAATCATTTGATTTCTGCAATCGCCTTGTATCACTGATGCATGCGGGAGTTGCACTCTGGATGTCATCTGCTTCTGTTAAAGATTGGAGGCATCCTCTGGAACCTCTGGCTTCTCCTTCTTCACCGTTACAGGCATGGCTCAAAACCTCATTGTTTTCGGGGTTTAACTTTTCCATTAGATTTTTTCTGTCTGCATCCATCTCTGAATGAAAACTTTTGCAGGTCTGGTTTTTAAATTCTTGATGTATATTTTTTATAGCTTTATTTAACATTGTATACAAAAGTAATTTTCAGAAATTGACCAGATTGTGACCGTAGCGTAAAGATAATATAACAATATAGGGAATTTCTTTTTCTGTAAAGTGTCACAGAAAACCTRCATTTTTCAATACCTAAAATCTTTRTCCGAAACACCATATCAATTGWATGTTCATGTCTGATGSTAGCTTCTGAAAGCGATGGAAGTTTGCTTTAATTTAAAYAATGGATATTTTTAGGGCATTCACTRTTGCAACATGGAATACTGGGATTAATATTYTCAAAAAGTTGCTMAARGGGTTGGATGGGGTTGGATSGATTTAATGGTTAAAAGAAAAGTTGGGAGTTTTTACTATTGGGTAAGGTTAAAGGGGTTGGATGGATTTAATGGTTAAAAGAAAAGTTGGGAGWTTTTACTATTGGGTAAGGTTCAATTCTWGTGAGAAAYTAACYTGGAGCTATGRAAACACCTTRAAATTRTGRTGAAAGTGAATACTTGCCCACCAAAAACTTTGCCAATCTGAAAGCTRGTCCTAAACTTCATGTGATAGCATCTTCCTTACCATACTAACAGCCCATGCCTTGGTCCTAAACTTCATGTGATAGCATCTTCCTTACCATACTAACAGCCCATGCCTTGTGAGCTCTAACATCCCATGTCTTGTAAGCTCTGTGTTGTGGTTGTTATCTGTGATGCAATTACAAGCTATAACTATATAGTGGCAGATCCTAATGGTGGTGTACGCAACTCAAATGTCATTTTTTCGAAACATCGTGAAGCCAACAGGGTGTTAACTTATTAATTTGTGGTCTGCCCCACCTGTATGTCAAGTGAGTTTCAAAGAGAGAAGGCTGCATGTAAGTCCCAAACCATTTTGTCATAACAAATGCCCAAATCTGCTGTTTCCAGTGCAGTCCCTCCAGACATGTTCGTTGAATTGTTTCAAAAAAGATTAAGTTATTGGCAAACAAATGGAGTTGTGATTATTATTATTAATATAGCTTTTAAAAACTTTGTTTTGAGAAATATAAATACTCAAATTTCTTGTCAGTTCATGACGTTGCAACATGCTCTTCAAGCAAAGGAAGACTATTAGACCGTTCCTAATCATCCTAAGTAAGGTTGTAACCATTCGTGAATTCACTAATGTCCGTTAGATCAGGATTTCTTTCAGATACAAATGCTATTTTATGTAATCTTCCAGTGAAATGTTATATACAAATATATTATGTCTCGTATCTCGTACATTATTCTGTGCAAATGTTCTTATTTGAAAATTTTCTGTTCGGTGCAACCTAATTCGTTTGATTTCCCATGCTATGCAGGTGTTGGTTTTGTTTTGATTTTCTAGTGTTCACGTTACTGAATTCGAGATTGGTTTGATTCTTCTTAGTGTAAATTCAATAAATAATTTTCTGTTTGTGTTATTTTAGAATATGATTTAATTTTTTTGGATTATATAGAAATAATCACTCAAATTAGTAGACCTAATAATTTTTTAAGGGATTTCAAACAAATGTCCCATAAAAAAATAGCCTAAATTTTTTTATTTTATAAAACATTTAAAATAAAACTTAATCTAGATTCTATACCCCAATTAAATGAATTGCTATATAACCTACAGGCCATAATCTAGAAGGATCCTGTCCTTGTATGCATTGAATGTAATCAATGCAGTGGCAATTAATGTGATAGATGAAACAAGCTTTATAATGGCATCTACTTAAATGTCAATACCCCAATAAGTGAATTGCTATATAGCCTATAGGCCATAATCTAGAAGGGTCCTGCCCTTCTATGCATTGAATGCAGTGGCAATTAATGTGATATATGAAGAAAGCTTTATAATGGCATCTCTTAATGTCAATTTTTTAAGGCTCTGGAGATTCTTAGCTCTACACTTGTAAGCCTTATTTTTACTCAGTTATTTAACATTCCATTGAGTAAAATTCTGATAAATGCTTATCTTTAAGATTCCATTGAATAAAATTCTGATAAACGCTTTACATTGTCTTGCAGATTCGAGCATTGGCCGTGAGCCTATCTTATTTCATTTATGATTTCTTTTGTTGCCTTTTCGACTCTCCTATCAGCATTTCAAACTGTATCCATCACACAGTCAGCATACTGGGTCTCCTTGGAAGCATTACTTATGGTGTAGTATGTTCTTTTATCATATTTGTCCACTCAAATTTTGATAGGTCACTAAAATATAGACATGAATCTCGGTCCATGTAAAATGATTTATAATATTCACACTATTAACAACAATCAAACACAAATTTAAAAGTTGAAGACAGGTAAACCTAAAATATACAAGGATCAGAGAGGACATGAATATCGGTCAATATAAAAAATGATTTATAATTTCACATTATTAACAACAATCACACACAAATCCAAAAGCTGAAGGCAGGTAAACCTAGGTCCATGGTATACTGTCAGTGACCATTGTTGCCTTTGGGATTGCTGACAACATTCAAACACAAATGCAAAAGTTGAAGACAGGTAAACCTAGATCCACGGTATACAGTCAGTGACCATTGTTGTCTTTGGGATTGCTGATTCTTTTTCTTGGAATTTATTAGTGTAGTGTTCCTGTAGAAAGACTTTTTTGTTTTTATACAAATTGAGGTAATTTAAATTTTTTAAGTTTTTCATTTTGTTTTGGGTAGGTTTGTTTAAAATCGGATTAGAAATTTAAAATAATAGTTGTAATTGCAGATTTAAGTGGTTGGGATTACATATTATAGATGTTTTGGGGTTTTTGAAGGTGTTGAATCTATTTATGCATTTAAAAATTTAATAAAGTAATTTAAACAATGTAAAATTGTGATTTCACTAATAATTGTCTTGCTGAATTCTGATGATAATTGCTGAAAAAAAATCATGACTTAGAAAGTTTAAACTTTACCACCCAAATTTGGAAAGGGGTTTTGTAATTCTAACATTATTAAGTTCATTACTAGAGTAAAAACTAACTCTTAGAGGAACAGCTACATCCATGCCTGTTGTTATAAAATTAATGAATTCCAAAGATATGCTATGATAGGCTTAAGAGCATTTTGGTGAAGTTTGTGGGCAGATTTCTTGGCTCCTATTATTCAGCATTCACTTGAAACACATCAGCTAAAAATAGAATATGGATAGGTGCTCATTAATGTGATCAATTTTATGTAATTGTTTGAAAGATGTTATATATCTATGTAAGTCCGTAGAGGCAAGGTTGGGGCAAGGTATGGGATGAGTGTGAGGAATGACTATAAGCCTGTTTTTGGCTGTTGTAATTCTCCCTTAAACAATGTGTGATTGCTGCTGTCTTTTGTTAATTTCTGCCATTAAATCTATTTGCTATTATACTTCTGCTGCCCAACATTAGATTGTGTTTGACCACATTTTTATTTATTAAAAAAATAAAGATACAAAAATTTCAAGTTTAAAGATTTTATATCATTCAATACATTATTTAATTTAATTTTAAAAGATTGGATTTCATAACATTAATAAGAGTATTTAGAGAATTGTTAATTAGATTTAATTTAAGTGGTGAGAAAAAATGATTGTTAATCTCTCCATTTAAATTTAGTTCTTACATTAAATTCTTAACCACTATTTTGGTGATGAAATTCATAACTACAAAAATATCTTGCACTGACTTGAACAGTGTGTAAATATTAAATGATATTCTGCATGCTGAAAGTGAGGTGTTTGTTTTCATTTGCAAGACTGTATCCATGACTCATACAATGTATAAGTATTAAATTATATTGTGCAGGTTTAAGTGAACAAAACAAAAGTTAAACGAGTGTGATGATAATTTTTATATCAAGTTCAATGAGAAAATATTTCTGCAAATATTCCATTGAAAGGAAATTTATCTCGGCGTTTGTTTTAGTGTGGGTTAAATTATATTGTGCAGGTTTAAGTGAACAAAACAAAAGTTAAACGAGTGTGATGATAATTTTTATATCAAGTTCAATGAGAAAATATTTCTGCAAATATTCCATTGAAAGGAAATTTATCTCGGCGTTTGTTTTAGTGTGGGACAGAGTTGGTGGGATCCTTATGGTTGACGGAAACTTCAAGCCCTTTTCTGCACATGAGGGAGCTGCTAAAGGAGCTAGGTTACAAGGACACCAATTTGAATCTCATAAATGATGTGAGTAGTAAGTATGTGGATGATTAATCTATTGCCATATTATATTTTACAGAACATAATTTATTAATTTCTTTCAATCTGATTGGATTATTTTATAAATTGCAGATTTGCTTTGCGTTTATCTATACATTTGCTAGAATTATCATTGCACCGTATCTGACATTTGTGACATTGAAAGCAGACAATCCTTTCATTATCAAGGCAAGTAATTTCTCTTTCTTCAAATTTTAATTTTCACAAGCCATGAACACGACCAATTGAACGTTAAGTTCTTTCATTTTGGCGTTCTGAGCTTGCCAAATTAAGGTCTCAAATGTGGTTTCATGTTTGACCTCGTTCTCGTTAGTGGTTTGGAAGGTTCACAGTGAATTCTTATGAACAACTTAGTCTCTAAACTTTCTATGTTTTTTTACCTTTTTTTAAGACATTTTTGAACTTTTTGATTTGAACTTTTTGATCATCCAGTTTAAAAGAAACTAGCAACGGTTTATGGTCTTTTGCTATTCAAAAAATGTGTTGCAGAACTGGCAGGATCTTGCTGTGTTGTGGAGGCTGATGCATACTACCTAGCCATGTTTGAGCACAATATATGCATATGATGCTGATAATTCTCAGTTGATTTGATGTGCAGGGAACAGCGTTTGGCCTACAGGTAGTCAGTATCTTTTGGTTCTACAAGATAGTTAGAATGGTATACTACAAACTGGCCAAAAGATGGAAAGGCGCAAAAAGTTCCTAAGCCAAGTGTAAGAAAGGACAGGGTGGCGCACTTTTTCTATGGTTATTAACATATTTCTTCACATTGTAGGGTGATGATTTAGCCTCCTCAGCATGCAATACTTTGCAAAGGGAATATTGGTTAGTTGCTGGGACAAATTACATGCATAGAATTCTTTAAGATTTTTATGACATGAATGGACATTTATTTGTCCAAATATGATTCGAGCAAGATCAATTTTTCATTTCATCTTAATGGTAAATTTTCCATATAACCTTAAAAAGAGTTTATTGATTAAATTGCCCATGATGATTAAAACTATTTAACATTAAGATTGTATAATATAGCGATGATGTAGGGAATTTAGCATATTTTTGGATTTTGGAAAACTTTTGTGATAATTAAATCATTTTCCTTAAATATAAATATAAAGATAATGTAATTAAGATTTTTAAGAAAAATAAAAATAAAAATTTCAAAATTTACTTTTAAAACTAAATTATAAATTTCTGTATAAAATTTTATAGCATTATTTAGAGTATATTTTACATTTAAAATTATTTATAGTTTATATTTGTAATTCTATGAAATCTTACCAATTATTTTGAAAACTTATTGAATTATACATGTTATCAATAATTCAATTACCATCTTAGATAGTAGGTGCATTTATTGATGGGTAGAAGAGTTAATGTCTTTATCATTTAGTCAATCAATAATTAAGTATATTGTAAGGTGATTTTTGTACAATATTATTGAGTTATACAATCATTATCAATAATTCAAATACTATTCTACATCTAGGTGCATCCAAGGTTGCTGTGTTTATCATTTAGTCATCAATAAGTATATTGTAGGTGACATTGGTACTAATCCTTTTTATTGGGTATTTGGTATTATCTATGTTCATGAAAGAATAATTATTTCTAAGTTAAAAAAAACCTTTTTATGTCAATATGGAAAATTTATAACCTCAAGTTGCCATGGTTGCAAACTTTATCATGTTCCTTGGGTCAAACCTAAAAAAATTGCTAATGTTATGAAGGAAATATCAAACCTATACAATTTGCTAATCTTATGAAGGAAATATGAACAATAAAAAAAAGTACACGTTGAATATATCATATGTTTAATTGATTTCACCAACATTAGTAACAAATCATAACTAGGTTGGGTACGCTTTCGAAGGAAACAATGTTCTTGTCAACCTCCTCCTTGGTAGAAGTGATACGTTTTTCATTGGGATTGGGTTTCTGAAGAGTTCTTTTGGTCTCGAGGCTTGATAAGATTTCTTCCAACTTCTTGTTACACCCAAGACATTTACCCTTTAACTCTTCCATAGTCAACTTGAGAGTTGCATGCTCTTAAAGAATATGTAGCATTATCTTGTCTAAGTTCATTCCAACTCTAGGCCATGATAATTGCCCTTTCCTATAGTTTTAGAGATTTGGGCTTTGGCACTAAAATTGGTATAGAGAAACATGGATTCCATAATAGGTCCAAAATGAGATTACACTAATCTAAAATGGTTGCTATTATTGTAAGTTGAATTTTTACCAAGTGATGTCTTGTTGTATGAATTGAAAATATAAATTATTCCATTAGCCTTTTTCTAATGGTTTCAATGTGATAGGTAGTTTCAATTAAATGCCTATCTTCCATGAGGGATCTATGTATGCATATGAATTCTTTAAACCAATGCAACATAGTGTCAATCTTGTCTTCATGAAGTTGAATTGTCTCCTCTTTCCTCTTTCTATTCCATGTGAATAGATTGTGTATACTTTTTAGTATTTTGTTCCCCTAAGTACTATGTTGTTTTGTAGGAAGATGGGCTTGAGGGGAGGAGATATTTCTCTTTAAATTTTGGGGCATGTAAGGTGAATCAAAGGCATGGGAGTTGTTATTCTAATAAGCCTCGAGCCTTTACATATTTTGCATTTTTAATTATTGGGTTGATCTAACACAATGGATGAATTTTGCTTCTATATGGATATGGGGTTGGTATATGGTCAAATCTTGACAATTAATGAGCTCTCCTTCAACAATTCCATGAGGTGGATGGGAAATTGTATTGTTGTAGTCAACCTCTCAAAGTGAAGACATAGAGGTAGCTCCTTGCAAGCAATTGATCTATTGTTTTTGGGTGAATAGGTAGGGCATAATACATAACCCAATTGCAATCAAAATGAAGTTCTTAAAGGACATATCTGTATGGGGTATACCTTGCCAATAAGAGTACTTTTCCCAAATTACATTGAGCAATAAAATATGGAAATTCATTGTGCTTGGATTAGTTTTCCAAGATGCATTACGAGATTTTGGAAGATTTACCACCCCCCCCAAAAATCCAAGAAATGCCTCTTCTCCAACACCCTATCAAACTAGCTTCTTAGCAACCAATTGCCTCAATTTTGGACATTTCTAAGTCAAAATGTGATTCTAGAATTACATCTACAATTGCATCCATGATAAACATTGCAACATTTATATGAATGTCGATATAAATGTCCATAGAAATGTCTTGAAACACTCATAATAAAATCCTTACTAACATTTACAGTTCTTTACATTCTAGAAATTATAGTGCAA
>JZKD02S2061794.1:36709-52412 GCA_000966675.3 Picea glauca | reverse complement strand
CTTGAGGCATTTAGCCATTGTGATGAGAAGGTTACAGCAGGAGAAGCTGCTGATAAATTTGAAGAAGTGTTCCTTCATGCAGACAGAACTCATATATCTGGGTTTTGTAATATCAGTGAATGAATTAAAGATGGATCATGAGAAGGTTGAAGTAATCAGGAATTGGCCATCGCCAAGAAATGTTTTTGAGGTAAGGAACTTTCACGGTTTGGCAAGCTTCTACAGAAAATTCATTCGGAATTTTAGCGGGATTAGCGCAGCGATGATGGACATTGTGAAGAAGCGGCATAAGGTTTTCCATTGGACAGTTGAGACTGAAAGGAGCTTCAATCTGTTGAAGTGAAAGATAACATAGCAGCCAGTGTTAGTGTTGCCTGATTTTCAGAAGACCTTCCAAGTGAAGTGTGACGCCAGTGGGTATGCTGTTGGAGGGGTCTTGAGTCAGGATGACAGGCCTGTTGCATATTACAGCGAGAAGTTGGATGATGCAAAACTGAAGTACTCCACATATGATAAAGAGTTCTATTCCATCGTACATGCATTGAAGAAGTGGAGGCACTATTTGATACCCGAGGAATTTGTGTTTTACAGCGATAACCACGCATTGCAGTTCGTGAGTCAGCAGGAGAAGCTGAATTAGAAGCACGCGAAGTGGGTAGAGTACATGCAGAATTTTACATTTGTGATAAAGCACATTTCAGGAGCTGCTAACAAGGTAGCTGACGCCTTGAGAAGAAAATGTTTATTGTTGCAGGAGTTCAGGGTCAAGACTTTGGGTTTTGAGAACCTGAAGGATATGTATGCAGGTGATGTTGATTTCGGTGAAGCATACAAGGCATCTGAGAACCCAGTTCTCAGGGATAGGATTCAGTGGATTGACTACCTGATCCAGGATGGATTGTTGTTCAAAGGCAATCAATTGTGCATTCCAGATTGCTCTATGAGAGAGAATTTGGTGAAGGAGAAGCATAGTGGAGGCTTAGCAGGTCACTTTGGACACAATAAGACATTTGCCAAGTTGAGTGAATCTTATTATTGGTCTGGCATGCGTGCAGATGTGAAGAGATTTGTTGACCGATGCAGAATTTGTCAACACGCGAAAGGCCGAAAGCAGAACACAGGGTTCTATCAACCGTTGCCTATACCAGAGAGACCATGGGAGGAAATTAGTATGGATTTCGTCTTGGGATTACTGAGAACGCAGTGAGGGGTTGATTCCATATTTGTTGTGGTAGANAGGAGGCTCCACAGTTAAACTCTCACTCTCGTTCCAACTGGAGTTGATTGGGATTATCCAAGCCGTGCAGGTAAGTGCAGGTCGAGTTGAATTCTCAGTAGCAAGTCTGAGAAGGGAAGGGCCGGAATTGTTGTGACTGTGAGTGCACAGAACCGGGAAATATTCAGCACCATTAAGGGTTGGCAAAGGTCGAGGTCGAGCACAGGGAGCGTGTTCGAGGGAGCTCTGAAGGAGTCAGAGTTGCAGAAGCTCAAGAGGGATAGCGCCTTTGCTTCTTGGTGGGAGCAGGCCCCAGTGAATTTCATACAGGGCGAAGGTGGTAAAGCAAAGAACTCTTCAAGAGGAAGAGAATCGTCGACTTGAACTTCTGAAAGAAAGGAGTCTTCAAGAGCAGGTAGAACCCATTGGCCATTTCATATCGGCAAATCGGGGTTGGCGAGTGCAAGAGTTACATGCACGTCGAAATCGCGAGTTGCGATCCCCTGATTTAATCGGAGCCATCGATCATCGGAGGGACAGGTGGCACGAGATCCCAAGGAGTCGAGACTCGGCACTTCGGCATTTTCGAAGCCGAAGGGAGCACGGAGAGACAGCGAAATCTCGAGTTGCGACGGGTCCCACGGAGACCATGTGGAGTATAACACATGGCATCGACACTTCGGTACTCGGGGTTCTGAAATACAAGGGCTCGAAATCGCGAGGGGCAATCTCCCGAAGTATTGACCATTGACAATAGGGGATCGAGGTTTCGGTGTTTGATTGCACAAGGATAGTGTTGCAAGCCTAGCGATATCGCGAGACCCGATCTCCCGATACGTGAAGAGGAGGTCGTCAAGGAGTATCCTGTGGGTAAAAGATTCTCGAGGGAGTCAGAAGAGTTGTTAACTCTTCGAGCTGCGTTGTTGAAGGTCCTGGTGGAGCGACCATCTGTTGAGGGGTCGGTTGACGTCAGAGTGGTATCAGAGCCGGAAGTGGAGCTCTCTTTGTTCAGGGAGCAGAGGGAAGCGGATAAAATGCCACCAAGAAGGGAGAGGCAGTCACCTGATCATGAAGACAGGGATGGCCGAAGAAGGGGTAGGCCAGCAGGAAATGCTGAAATAGAGCGAGAGATGAGAGATCTCTGAGCCAGACTCGAAGAAATGGAGACCACCCAGAGACGTGGTGTTGGTGCAGCCGAGTTCAGTGATCCCGAGATTGAAGAGAAAGCTGGACATGTGGAAGAAGAAGTCACGGCAGAGGATGCATCAATCGAAAGGCTGATCAGAGCCATTTCAAGGATGAGCTCGAAGACGAAGATGGACATTCCCGTCTATGAGGGAAGTCTAAATGCAGAGGAATTGTTGGATTGGATCCGAGCATTGGAAACCTACTTCGATTACGAAGATATCGAGGAGGACAAGAAGGTGAGGCATGTTGTCACCAAGCTGAAGGGACATGCAACCTTATGGTGGGACGAGTTGCAGGCCGACAGGCGTTCCAAAGGCAAACAAAAAATCAAAAGCTGGGACCGGATGATCGCCAAGATGAAGGCGAATTTCATCCCGAGGGATTACCAGATCACTCTATTCAGGCGTATGCAGAACCTGAGACAGAAGATGATGACGGTGAGAGAATACACCAAGGAATTCTATAGGCTCAACATTCGATCCGGTCATCGAGAAAGTGATGATGAAAAGGTGGCGAGATACCTGAATGGTCTTAGGTATGATATTCAGGATGAATTGAGCATGCTGACCATCCGTACAGTTGAGGATGTGTACCAGATGGCTCTGAAAGCCGAGGAAAAGTTGAGCCGCAAGAAAGGACAGCGAGGGCGAGGTAGAAGCCAGCCCAGAGGCAAGACAGTTGCCCAGGAGAAAACACAGAAGCCCAAGGAGGATTGGAAGAGGCCTCAGGGGAAAACTGAGAGAGGTGGAACCTCACAGCAGAAGCAACAAACTTCTAAGCCGAGGAGGCAACAAGATGATCAACAAGGAGGGTATGCTGATGTGAACACATTTCCTCGTACCTGAGGTCGAGGCAGAGGTCAAGGAGGAGTTATCACGTGTTTTACATGTGGAAAAGACGGTCACAAAGCCGTGGACTGTCCAGAGAGGAAAATGGACAGAGGAAAAACTCACGTCACTGAGGCGCAGAGGCGAGACGTTGAGGATGAAAAAACTGGAAGTGGGGAGTCACTGACAATGCACAAGGCCCTCTTGAAGCCTGAGAGAGAGGTGGATAGCTCAGCGCAGAGATGCAGACTGTTCCAGACGACTTGCAAAACCAAGGGCTAGAAATGCAAGGTCATAGTGGACAGCGGAAGCACCGATAATCTCGTTTCGACCGAGATGGTGGAGAAGCTGGAGCTGAAAACTAACAAACACCCAAGTCCATACAAGGTGACGTGGCTGCAAAAAGGACACCGGGTATGTGTTACAAGGCAATGTTTGGTCAATTTTAAAATGGGTGAATATAAGGATGAAATCCTGTGTGATGTCATTCCCATGGATGTCTGTCATGTTTTATTGGGTAGACCTTGGCAGTATGACCGACATGTTGTTCATGATGGGAGAATGAACACATACACCTTGGAGAAGGATGGGATATCACATACATTACATCCGGTAAAGGATAAGGAAGTGAAGCCGGAAGTGAGCAGCACCATACTTCTCATCAGTGGGAAGGAACTTCTCACATAGCTGGAAAAGGATGAAGATCCACAGTTCTTTGTTGTCAGGAAGCCGAGAATTGTCCTGACAAGCACAAGAGTGGACGACTTGCCGGAAGAGATTCAGGGACTGCTGGGAGAGGTCTTTGATAGCATCATGGACGAACTACCTCGTTCGTTGCCACCGATGAGAAGTGTGAGTCACCACATTGACCTCATACCCGGAGCAAGCCTACCGAATAAGGCAGCATACAGGTTGACACCTCAGGAGAATGAGGAAGTCAAAAGGCAGGTACAAGATTTGCAGGATAAAGGACTGGTGAGAGAAAGTCTTAGTCCGTGTGCCGTTCCAACGGTACTAAGTCCGAAGAAGGATGGGGGCTGCAGAATGTGTACAGACTCTAGGGCGATTAATAAGATCACCATCAGGTACAGGTTTCCACTGCCGAGAATGGATGACTTGATGGATTGCTTGAGTGGGGAAAATTACTTCTCCAAGATTGATCTCAAGAGCAGATATCATCAGATCCGGATGAGAGAGGGAGATGAGTGGAAGACACCATTCAAAACAAACGAGGGTTTGTACGGATGGTTGGTCATGCCGTTTGGACTGACAAACGCGCCAAGCACGTTCATGAGGCTGATGAATGAAGTCCTACGGGAATTCATTGGCAAATTTGTTGTTGTGTATCTAGACGACATACTGATTTTCAGCAAGACCAGGGCTGAACACTTGAGGCATTTAGCCATTGTGATGAGAAGGTTACAGCAGGAGAAGTTGCTGATAAATTTGAAGAAGTGTTCCTTCATGCAGACAGAACTCATATATCTGGGTTTTGTAATATCGGTGAATGAATTAAAGATGGATCCTGAGAAGGTTGAAGTAATCAGGAATTGGCCATCGCCAAGAAATGTTTTTGAGGTAAGGAGCTTTCACGGTTTGGCAAGCTTCTACAGAAAATTCATTCGGAATTTTAGTGGGATTAGCGCAGCGATGATGGACACTGTGAAGAAGCGGCATAAGGTTTTCCATTGGACAGCTGAGGCTGAAAAGAGCTTCAATTTGTTGAAGTGAAAGATAACATAGCAGCCAGTGTTAGTGCTGCCTGATTTTTAGAAGACCTTCCAAGTGAAGTGCGACGCCAGTGGGTATGCTGTTGGAGGGGTCTTGAGTCAGGATGATAGGCCTGTTGCATATTACAGCGAGAAGTTGGATGATGCAAAACTGAAGTACTCCACATATGATAAAGAGTTATATTCCATCGTACAGGCATTGAAGAAGTGGAGGCACTATTTGATACCCAAGGAATTTGTGTTGTACAGCGATAACCACGCATTGCAGTTCGTGAGTCAGCAGGAGAAGTTGAATCAGAAGCACGCGAAGTGGGTAGAGTACATGCAGAATTTTACATTTGTGATAAAGCACATTTCAGGAGCTGCTAACAAGGTAGCTGACGCCTTGAGCAGAAAATGTTTATTGTTGCAGGAGTTCAGGGTCAAGACTTTGGGTTTTGAGAACCTGAAGGATATGTATGCAGGTGATGTTGATTTCGGTGAAGCATACGAGGCAGCTGAGAACCCAGTTCTCAGGGATAGGAGTCAGTGGATTGACTACCTGATCCAGGATGGATTGTTGTTCAAAGGCAATCAATTGTGCATTCCAGATTGCTCTATGAGAGAGAATTTGGTGAAGGAGAAGCATAGTGGAGGCTTAGCAGGTCACTTTGGACACAATAAGACATTCACCAAGTTGAGCGAATCTTATTATTGGCCTGGAATGCGTGCATATGTGAAGATATTTGTTGACCGATGCAGAATTTGTCAACACGTGAAAGGCCGAAAGCAGAACACATGGTTCTATCAACCGTTGCCTATACCAGAGAGACCATGGGAGGAAATTAGTATGGATTTCGTCTTGGGATTACTGAGAACGCAGCGAGGGGTTGATTCCATCTTTGTTGTGGTAGACAGATTCTCGAAGATGGAACATTTCATTTCGTGTCATAAGACTAGCGATGCAACCCACATCACCAATTTATTTTTCAAAGAGATCGTGCGATTGCATGGATTGCCGAGAAGCATAGTCTCGGATCGAGATACCAAGTTCATAGGTCATTTTTGGAGGACGCTATGGAAAAATATAGGGACTGACCTGGAGTTCAGTTCTGCTTACCATCTGCAGACAGATGGGAACACAGAATCTTGGGGGATCTGTTGAGGATCCTGGTGACCGAGCATCACAGTAGTTGGGATCAGGTCCTACCACAGACAGAGTTTGCGTACAACAATTCTGTGAATTAGAGTATAGGTAAGAGCCCATTTTAGATTTTGTATGGGACACAGCCACGAGGAGTATCTGAACTCAGGGAGTCAGAGCAGGTTGAAATGAGCAGTGCGAGAGCTGAAGAGTTCGTTGAGGCGATGCAAGAACTTCATGCAGAGGTGAAGCAACGACTACAGAAATCGAACTAGGAGTACAAGCGCAGAGCCGATCAGAGAAAAAGACAACTTCAGTTTGAAGTTGGGTACATGGTTCTGGCGCACCTGAGGAAAGAAAGGTTCCCAAGGGGGACGTATAACAAGCTCAAGATGAAGAAAATCGGACCTTGCAGAGTCCTGAAAAAGTTTGGGGAGAATGCATATGAGCTTGAATTACCGGAGGGCATCGGGATATCTCCGATTTTCAATATTTCGGACTTATACCCATACAGGGATGGAGATGTAGAAACTGGAACTGATGAACCAGTGGTCCAGTGGCAGAAGCAATTTCCAGTTGCACAGAAGCCTCAGATGGAGTGCATACTAGATAAAAGAATTGGAAGGAAGACCGGGAGAAAGCAATATTTGGAGTACCTGGTGAAATAGAAAAATCACCCAGTGGAGGATGCCAGCTGGGAAACAGAAGCAGTGATTCAGAGGCATGGTCAGACAGTGCAGGAGATAATGGACAGGAGCCCATGAAATATTTTGAGCCGAGGAGTATGATGCAGGAGCATCCACCCTTCATAAAGCGAGCCAGCGTGGAGGAAAGAGAAGGACAGCTGGACAGTACCATCGCATACATTTTTGAATCACGATGAAGATTGTTGCGTCGTCATTTGAATGAACGCATTCATATGAAGCACACTCATATTGTAATGTAGATAAGAAGACATTAAATAGTTTTAATGTTGGTAGATAGGGTTAGTTGTAGATTAGACAGTTTCATTTTCCAGGAGGGAAAACGAATATAGGCACCCTCCTTGTACATTGTATTCATACTATCCTGAGGATTATTCAGCATTAGCATAGAGAGMAATAGAGAACARAGMARAGAGTTCGTGAAGAAACCCCATGTACAGATTGAATTAATAGAAGAAAGCTCTTGATTCARTTCCATGGCTGTGTTTGASTTYGGTGTGTTGTTGTTATTATTTTGTTGCATACTTGCCTCTTTATATGCTTATCTTCTATATGCTKCTTATGTGATTGCATATCAGGTTCGAAACCTGAGGGAATGAGTGGATGAGTTTCAATTGTTTCTCTGTTTGAGCCAGGAGATTCCTGCATAGAGTGCAGTTGAATTCCTCCGCATAGAGTGCGTTGAGGAGGCTCTATAGTTAAACTCTCATTATCGTTCCAACCAGAGTTGATTGGGATTATCCGAGCCATGCAGGTTAGTGCAGGTCGATATGAATTCTCAGTAGCAAGTCTGAGAAGGGAAGGGCCGGAATTGCTATGACTGTGAGTGCACAGAACCGGGAAATCTTTTGCACTGTTGAGGGTTGGCGAAGGTCGAGGTCGAGCACAGGGAGCATGTTCAAGGGAGATCTGAAGGAGTCAGAGTTGCAGAAGTTCAAGAGGGATAGCGCCTTTTCTTCTTGGTGGGAGAAGGCCCCAGTGAATTTCATACAGGGCAAAGGTGGTAAAGCGGAGAACTCTTCCAGAGGAAGAGAATCACTGACTTGAACTTCTGAAAGAAGGGAGTCTTCAAGAGTAGGTAGAACTCGTTGGCCATTTCATATCGGAAAATCGAGGTTGGCGAGTGCAAGAGTTACATGCACATCGAAATCGCGAGTTGCGATCCCCCGATTTAATTGGAGCCGTCGATCATCGGAGGGACAGGTGGCATGAGATCCTCAGGATTCGGGACTCGGCACTTTAGCATTTTCAAAGCCGAAGGGAGCATGGAGAGACAGCGAAATCCCGAGTTGCGACGGGTCCCACAGAGACCATGTGAAGTATAACATGTGGCATCGGTGCTTCGGTACTCGGGGTTCCGAAATACAAGGGCTCGAAATCGCGAGTGGCAATATCCCGAAGTATTGACCATTTGACCATCGGGGATCGGGGTTTCGGTGTTTGATTGCATGAGGACAGTGTTGCAAGCCTCGGGATATCGCGAGACCCGATCTCCCGATACACGAAGAGGAGGTCGTCGAGGAGTATTCTGTGGGTAAAAGACTCCCGAGGGAGTCAGAAGAGTTGTTAACTCTTTGGGCCACTTTGTTGAAGGTCCTGGTGGAGCGACCATCCGCTGAGGGGTTGGTTGACGTTAGAGTGGTATCAGAGACAGAAGTGGGGCTCTCTTTGTTCAGGTAGCAGAGGGAAGCGGATAAAATGCCACCAAGAAGGGAGAGGCAGTCACCTGATCGTGAATACAGGGATGCCCAAAGAAGGGGTAGGCCAGCAGGAAATGCTAAAATAGAGCGAGAGATGAGAGATCTCCGAGCCAGACTCGAAGAAATGGAGACCACCCAGAGACATGGTGTTGGTGCAGCCAAGTTCAGTGATCCCGAGATTGAAGAGGAATATGGACATGCGGAAGAAGAAGTCATGGCAAAGGATGCATCAACCGAAAGGCTGATCAGAGCCATTTCGAGGATGAGCTCGAAGACGAAGATGGACATTCCCGTCTATGAGGGAAGTCTAAATGTAAAGGAATTTTTGGATTGGATCTAGGCATTGGACACCTACTTCGATTTCGAAGATATCGAGGAGGACAAGAAGATAAGGCATGCGGTTACCAATCTGAAAGGACATGCATCCTTATGGTGGGACGAGCTGCAGGTGGACAGGCGTTCCAAAGGAAAACAGAAGATCAAAATCTGGGATCGAATGATCGCCAAGATGAAGGCGAAATTCATTCTGAGAGACTACCAGATCACGTTGTTCGGGCGTATGCAGAACCTGAGACAGAAGATGATGACGGTGAGAGAATACACCGAGGAGTTCTATAGGCTCAACATTAGAGTTGGTCATCGAGAAAGTGATGACGAAAAGGTGGCGAGACACCTGAATGGTCTCAGGTATGATATTCAGGATGAATTGAGCATGTTGACCATCCGTACAGTTGAGGATGCGTACCAGATGGCTCTGAAAGCTGAGGAAAAGTTGAGCCACAAGAAAGGACAGCGAGGGCAGGGCAGAAGCCAGCCCAGAGGCAAGACAGTTGCCCAGGAGAAAACAAAGAAGCCCAAGGAGGATTGGAAGAGGCCTCAGGGGAAAACTGAGAGAGGTGGAGCCTCACAGCAAAAGCAACAAACTTCTGAGCCGAGGAGGCAGCAAGATGATCAACAAGGAGGATATGCTGACGTGAACACATTTCCTTGTACCCGAGGTCAAGGCAGAGGTCGAGGAGGAGTTATCACATTTTTTACATGTGGAAAAGATGGTCACAAAGTCGTGGACTGTCTAGAGAGGAAAATGGACAGAGGAAAAACTCACGTCGCTGAGGCGCAGAGGCGAGACGTTGAGGATGAAAACACTGGAAGTGGGGAGTCACTGACAGTGCACAAGGCCCTCTTGAAGCCTGAGAGAGAGGTGGATAGCTCAGCGTAGAGATGCAGACTGTTCCGGACGACTTGCAAAACCAAGGGCTGGAAATGCAAAGTCATAGTGGACAGCGGAAGCACCGATAATCTCATTTCGACTGAGATGGTGGAGAAGCTGGAGCTGAAAACGAACAAACACCCAAGTCCATACAAGGTGACGTGGCTACAAAAAGGACACCAGGTATGTGTTACAAGGCAATGCTTGGTCAATTTTAAAATGGGTGAATATAAGGATGAAATCCTGTGTGATGTCATTCCCATGGATGTCTGTCATGTTTTATTGGGTAGACCTTGGCAGTATGACCGACATGTTGTTCATGATGGGAGAATGAACACATACACCTTGGAGAAGGATGGGATATCACATACATTACATCCAGTAAAGGATAAGGAAGTGAAGCCAGAAGTGAGCAGCACCATACTTCTCATGAGTGGGAAGGAACTTCTCACAGAGCTGGAGAAGGATGAAGATCCACAGTTCTTTGTTGTCAGGAAGCCGAGAATTGTCCTGACAATCACAAATGTGGATGACTTGCCGGAAGAAATTCAGGAACTACTTGGAGAGTTCGTTGATATCATTGTGGACGAACTACCTCATTCGTTGCCACCCATGAGGAGTGTGAGTCACCACATTGACCTCATACTCAGAGCAAGTCTACCGAATAAGGAAATGTACAGGTTGACACCTTAGGAGAATGAGGAAGTCAAAAGGCAGGTACAGGATCTGCAGGATAAAGGACTGGTGAGAGAAAGTCTTAGTCCGTGTGTCGTTCCAACGGTACTAAGTTCGAAGAAGGATGGGGATTGGAGAATGTATACAGACAACAGGGCAATTAATAAGATCACCATCAGGTACAGGTTTCCACTGCCGAGAATGGATGACTTGATGGATTTCCTGAGTGGGGCAAATTACTTCTCCAAGATTGATCTCAAGAGTGGATATCATCAGATCCGGATGAGAGAGGGAGATGAGTGGAAGACAGCATTCAAAACAAATGAGGGTTTGTACGAATGTATGGTCATGCCATTTGGATTGACAAATGCACCAAGCACGTTCATGAGGCTGATGAATGAAGTAATGCGGGAATTCATTGGCAAATTTGTTGTTGTGTATCTAGACGACATACTGATTTTCAGCAAGACCAGGGTTGAACACTTGAGGCATTTAGCCATTGTGATGAGAAGGTTACAGCAGGAGAAGCTGCTGATAAATTTGAAGAAGTGTTCCTTCATGCAGACATAACTCATATATCTGGGTTTTGTAATATCGGCGAATGAATTAAAGATGGATCCTGAGAAGGTCGAAGTAATCAGGAATTGGCCATCGCCAAGAAATGTTTTTGAGGTAAGGAGCTTTCACGGTTTGGCAAGCTTCTACAAAAAATTCATTCGGAATTTTAGCGGGATTAGCACAGTGATGATGGACACTGTGAAGAAGCGGCATAAGGTTTTCCATTGGACAGCCGAGGCTGAAAGGAGCTTCAATCTGTTGAAGCGAAAGATAACAGAGCAGCCAGTGTTAGTGTTGCCTGATTTTCAGAAGACCTTCCAAGTGAAGTGTGACGCCAGTGGGTATGCTGTTGGAGGGGTCTTGAGTCAGGATGACAGGTCTGTTGCATATTACAGTGAGAAGCTGGATGATGCAAAACTGAAGTACTCCACATATGATAAAGATTTCTATGCCATCGTACAGGCATTGAAGAAGTGGAGGCACTATCTGATACCCAAGGAATTTGTGTTGTACAACGATAACCACGCATTGCAGTTAGTGAGTCATTAGGAGAAGCTGAATCAGAAGCACACGAAGTGGGTAGAGTACATGCAGGATTTTACATTTGTGATAAAGCACATTTCAGGAGATGCTAACAAGGTAGCTGACGCCTTGAGCATAAAATGTTTATTGCTGCAGGAGTTCAGGGTCAAGACTTTGGGTTTTGAGAACCTGAAGGATATGTATGCAGGTGATGTTGATTTCGGTGAAGCATACGAGGCAGCTGAGAACCTAGTTCTCAGGGATAGGAGTCTGTGGATTGAATACCTGATCCAGGATGGATTGTTGTTCAAAGGCAATCAATTGTGCATTTCAGATTTCTCTATGAGAGAGAATTTGGTGAAGAAGAAGCACAGTGGAGGCTTAGCAGGTCACTTTGGACATGATAAGACATTCGCCAAGTTGAGTGAATCTTATTATTGGCCTGGCATGCGTGCAGATGTGAAGAGATTTGTTGACCGATGCAAAATTTGTCAACACGCGAAAGGCCAAAAGCAGAACACAGGATTCTATTAGCCGTTGCCTATACCAGAGAGACCATGGGAGGCAATTAGTATGGATTTTGTGTTGGGTTTGCCAAGAACACGGCGAGGAGTTGATTCCATCTTTGTGGTGGTGGACAATTTTTTCGAAGATGGCACATTTCATCCTGTTTCATAAAAGAAGCGATGCCACACACATCGCGAACTTGTTTTTCAAAGAGATCATGCGATTGCATGGATTGCCGAGAAGCATAGTCTCGGATCGAGATACCAAGTTCATATGTCATTTTTGGAGGACACTATGGAAAAAGCTAGGGACTGACCTGGCGTTCAGTTCTGCTTACCATCCGCAGATAGATGGGCAGACTGAAGTAGTCAACAGAAGCTTGGGGGATCTATTGAGGAGCCTGGTGACCGAGCATCACAGCAGTTGGGATCAGGTCCTACCACAGGCAGAGTTTGTGTACAATGATTTTGTGAATCAGAGTACAGGTAAGAGCCCATTTCAGATTTTGTATGGGACACAGCCACGAGGAGTATCTGAACTCAGGGAGTTAGAGCAGGCTGAAACGATCAGTGCGAGAGCTGAAGAATTTGCTGAGGCAATGCAAGAACTTCACGCAGAGGTGAAGTAGCGGCTGCAGAAATCGAACCAGGAGTACAATCGCAGAGCTGATCAGAGGAAAAGACAACTTCAGTTTGGATTTGGGGACATGGTTCTATCACACCTGAGGAAAGAAAGGTTCCCAAGGGGGACGTATAACAATCTCAAGATGAAGAAAATCGGACCTTGCAGAGTCCTGAAAAAGTTTGGGGAGAATGCATATGAGCTTGAATTGCCGAAGGGCATCGGGATATCTCCGATTTTCAATATTTTGGACTTATACCCATACAGGGCTGGAGACACAGAAACTGGAACTGATGAACCAGTGGTCTAGTGGCAGAAGAAATTGCCAGTTGCGCAGAAGCCTCAGATGGAGAGCATACTGGATAAAAGAATTGGAAGGAAGACCAGGAGAAAGCAATATTTTGAGTACCTGGTGAAATGGAAAAATCACCCAATGGAGGATGCCAGCTGGGAAACAGAAGAAGTGATTCAGAGGCATGGTCAGACAGTGCAGGAGCTCATGGACATGATCCCATGAAATCTTTCGAGCCGAGGAGTATGATGCAGGAGCATCCACACTTCATAAAGTGAGCCAGCGTGGAGGAAAGAGAAGGACAGCTGGACAGTACCAGCGCATACATTTTTGAATCACGATGAAGATTGTTGCGCCATCGTTTGAATGAACGCATTCATATGAAGCGCACTCGTATTGTAATGTAGATAAGAAGACATTAAATAGTTTTAATGCTGGTAGATAGGGTTAGTTGTAGATTAGACAGTTTCATTTTCTAGGAGGGAAAACGAATATAGGCACCCTCCTTGTACATTGTATTCATACTATCCTGAGGATTATTCAACATTAGCATAGAGAGAAATAGACAACAGAGCAGAGAGTTCGTGAAGAAAACCCATGTACAGATTGAATTAATAGAAGAAAGCTCTTGATTCAATTCCATGGCTGTGTTTGAGTTCAGTGTGTTGTTGTTATTATTTTGTTGGATACTTGCCTCTTTATATGCTTATCTTCTATATGTTGCTTATGTGATTGCATATCAGGTTCGAAACCTAAGGGAATGAGTGGATGAGTTTCAATTGTCTCTCTGTTTGAGCCAGGAGATTCCTTCATAGAGTGCAGTTGAATTCCTCCGCATAGAGTGCGTTGAGGAGGCTCTACAGTTAAACTCTCATTCTCGTTCCAACCGGAGTTGATTGGGATTATCCGAGCCATGTAGGTAAGTGCAGGTCGAGCTGAATTCTCAGTAGCAAGTCTGATAAGGGAAGGGTCGGAATTGTTGTGACNACATCGCCAATTTATTTTTCAAAGAGATCGTGCGATTGCATGGATTGCCGAGAAGCATAGTCTCGGATCGAGATACCAAGTTCATAGGTCATTTTTGGAGGACGCTATGGAAAAAGCTAGGGACTGACCTGGATTTCAGTTCTGCTTACCATCTGCAGACAGATGGGTAGACCGAAGTAGTCAACAGAAGCTTGGGGGATCTGTTGAGGATCCTGGTGACCGAGCATCACAGCAGTTGGGATCAGGTCCTACCACAGGCAGAGTTTGCGTACAACAATTCTGTGAATCAGAGTACAGGTAAGAGCCCATTTCAGATTTTGTATGGGACACAGCCACGAGGAGTATCTGAACTTAGGGAGTCAGAGCAGGCTGAAACGAGCAGCGCGAGAGCTGAAGAGTTCGTTGAGGCGATGCAAGAACTTCACGCAGAGGTGAAGCAACGGCTACAGAAATCGAACCAGGAGTACAAGTGCAGAGCCGATCAGAGAAAAAGACAACTTCAGTTTGAAGTTGGGGACATGGTTCTGGCGCACCTGAGGAAAGAAAGGTTCCCAAGGGGGACGTATAATAAGCTCAATATGAAGAAAATCGGACCTTGCAGAGTCCTGAAAAAGTTTGGGGAGAATTCATATGAGCTTGAATTGCCGGAGGGCATCGGGATATCTCCGATTTTCAATATTTCGGACTTATACCCATACAGGGCTGGAGACGCAGAAACTGGAACTGATGAACCAGTGGTCCAGTGGCAAAAGCAATTGCCAGTTGCACAGAAGCCTCAGATGGAGTCCATACTGGATAAAAGAATTGGAAGGAAGACCGGGAAAAAGAAATATTTGGAGTACCTGGTGAAATGGAAAAATCACCCAGTGGAGGATGCCAGCTGGGAAACAGAAGCAGTGATTCAGAGGCATGGTCAGACAGTGCAGGAGCTCATGGACAGGAGCCCATGAAATATTTCGAGCCGAGGAGTATGATGCAGGAGCATCCACCCTTCATAAAGCGAGCCAGCGTGGAGGAAAGAGAAGGACGGTTGGACAGTACCATCGCATACATTTTTGAATCACGATGAAGATTGTTGCACCGTCGTTTGAATGAACGCATTCATATGAAGCACACTCATATTGTAATGTAGATAAGAAGACATTAAATAGTTTTAATGCTGGTAGATAGGGTTAGTTGTAGATTAGACAGTTTCATTTTCCAGGAGGGAAAACGAATATAGGAACCCTCCTTGTACATTGTATTCATAATATCCTGAGGATTATTCAGCATTAGCACAGAGAGAAATAGAGAACAGAGCAGAGAGTTCGTGAAGAAACTCCATGCACAGATTGAATTAATAGAAGAAAGCTCTTGATTCAATTCCATGGCTGTGTTTGAGTTTTGTGTGCTGTTGTTATTATTTTGTTGCATACTTTCCTCTTTATATGCTTATCTTCTATATGTTGCTTATGTGATTGCATATCAGGTTCGAAACCTGAGGGAATGAGTGGATGAGTTTCAATTGTTTCTCTGTTTGAGCCAGGAGATTCCTGCATAGAGTGCAGTTGAATTCCTCTGCATAGAGTGCGTTGAGGAGGCTCCACAGTTAAACTCTCACTCTCGTTCCAACCGGAGTTGATTGGGATTATCCGAGCCGTGCAGGTAAGTGCAGGTTGAGTTGAATTCTCAGTAGCAAGTCTGAGAAGGGAAGGGCTGGAATTGTTGTGACTGTGAGTGCACAGAACCAAGAAATCTTCAGCACCGTTGAGGGTTGGCGAAGGTCGAGGTTGAGCACAGGGAGCGTGTTCAAGGGAGCTCTGAAGGAGTTAGAGTTGCAGAAGCTCAAGAGGGATAGCGCCTT
>JZKD02S2061794.1:9020-36699 GCA_000966675.3 Picea glauca | reverse complement strand
GGGATAACATTCAACATGAGGTTCACCTTTGGGAACCCAAATCATTGGAGAATGCATTTAGGGTGGCAAGAAATGTTGAAAGTAAAAATATGTCTATGGATACTAGAAGGACCACTCCTAACATCTATCGAGATAATAATGCTTCTTCTTCCAAAACACCTCAACCTACAAGTTTGACACCTCAACAATTGGAGGAAATAAAAGCAAAAGGTTTATGATTTAATTGTGAAAACAAGTATAGTAAGGGACATAAGTGTGGTGAGAAGAAATTATTCTACATAGATTGTGAAGAGGAAGAAGAACAAGAACCATCTCAAGATGAAAATGTAGAAGCGATTTATTCTGAAGAGTTGACTCCCACGATATTGTGTAATGCATTGGATGGAATTATCACTCCTCAAACCCTCAAGATCGAAGGATATATAAAACAAAAAAAAGGTAACAGTCCTAATTGATTATGGTAGTACTCATAATTCCATTCACTATAAATTAGCCAAAGCTCTCAATTTCTTTGTATATCTAGCGCCAGAGTTTCAAGTAATGATTGCAGATGGAGGAACTATCAATTGCTCAGGAAAATTAAATAATATCGATCTTACTATGGGGGAATATGTAATGAATAGTCCAATGATTTCTATACCCATGGGTGGTGTTGATCTCGTACTAGGAATCCAATGGTTACAATCATTAGGAACAATGGATTTTAATTTTCAAGAAATTTTCATGAATTTGCATTGGAAGGAAAAGAAATTGAGTTAAGAGGTATCACAGGGAAATCTAGTAACGTGATAAGCTCTAATGGCATGATGAAATTATTGAAAAAGGGGCATAAAGGTGTAATTGCAAAACTGTGCTCACTAGATGTTCAAACATATAAGCCATATATTCCTATAGATATCTAAGTGATCATTGATAAGCATTACAAAGTATTTGAAGATATTCCCAAAGGTCTTCCATCCACTTGAAATCATGATCATTCTATTCACCAAATTCCTGGGATTTTTCCTCCTAACATCAAGTCGTACAGATACCCTTATGCCCAGAAGAGTGAAATTGAGTGTATGGTTGATGAAATGTTAGAGGTTGGAATTATTATACCTAGCCAAAGTTCTTACTCTGCACCGGTGGTAATGGTACTCAAGAAATATGGCTCATGGCATATGTGTCTAGATTATAGAGAGCTCAACAAGATCACTATTGAAGATAATTTTTTGATTCCTATCATTAATGAATTGTTAGATGAACTACATGGAGCAATCTATTTCAAAAAGTTGGATCTTAGTTTAGGGTATCATCAGATTAGAATGAAGGAAGAAGATATCCCAAAAATAGAATTCTAAACTCATGAAGGCCATTATGAATGTTTGGTCATGCCTTTTGGCCTTACAAATACACCTTCCACATTCCAAGGGTTGATGAATTCCATTTTCAATCCCTTCCTTCGAAAAAGAAATTAGTATTTTTTGACGATATACTAATCTATAGAAATTCTTGGGAGGATCATGTGCGACATGTTGACAAGGTGCTACAACTACTAAAGGAGCAACAACTATATGCCAAACCATCCAAATGTTTCTTTGAGGTGAAGGANTACCCTTGACTGAATGGTGGTATAACACTTCCTTTCATGCTGCAACAAAAATGACACCATTTATGGAACTCTATTGATACCACCCTCCTTCCATCACTTCTTCTCTAAAATAAAATTCTAAGGTTCAAGTAGTGGAATATCACATCGAGCATCAACAACAAGTTCTCAAAATCTTAAAGGACAACTTGACCATGGAACAAAATCGCATAAAACAACAAGTAGATCAACATCGCAGTGAAAGAAGTTTTGAATTAGGGGATTGGGTGTTTTTAAGAGTAAAACCATACAAACATATTTCCCTCAAACAATCCAAGAAAGATAATAAATTATCACCAAAGTACTATGGCCCTTATAAGGTGTTGAAAAATATTGGTACTATGGAATACAAATTGGAGTTGCCTGCATCTTCATGAGTACACCCAGTTTTCCATGTTTCATGCTTAAATAAGGTTATAGGTGAAAATATCCCAGTTCAAACTATATTGCCAGAACTTGACGATGAAGGAAAAATCATATTGGAGCCTAAACCCATCACTGACATAATAATTCACCAACTGAGGAATAGATCCATTTCAGAGTATCGCATTAAATGAAGGAAACTACCAGCTGAAGATTCCACTTGGGAAGACAATTCTTTTATACAGAAGCATCTAGATTTACTCAAGTGTTGCGGATAACACTTTTCTCAAGGGGAGGGGCATGTTAAGCCCTAAATAGTGTCACATTACCCCTTAATTGGGGCATATTAAATTATAAATGTTATTTTATTTATGTCGGCTTGGGTCCATTAGTTGTAATTATACCTCCTAGTCTCCTATATATACCAAGGAGACATTTGCATTTGGAATCATATTGTATTTGGACATTTATGTGGTGTATAAGGAGGTTTCCCCCTCGAAGAGGCTTATTATCTAAAATTCTCTCTTTTTCAAGGCATTGAGTACTTATTCTAAGGTTTTTCTATGCTATATTGATATTTGGTTCTTAACATAGAAACATAGGAAACTCTTGGTCATGTATCATAGCCTTGGAAGAACCGATGATGGACATATTATTTCTCTCTACAACCTCATTCAGTTGAGGGTTGTATGAGATTTTCATCTCCCTCTTTGTTATAGAAATATTTTCCTCACCCTATGCAATCTTTCACAGAGGGACTTTTTCCATTTCCCTATGCAAACTTTTCATCCCTTTTTGCAAATCCCGGAGCTAAAAAATACATGTTTTCCACCTGTACGCACCTTTCCTACTATACAACATGCGTATACGTAGGCTTCACTACTACATCTCATGTACATCGGGATTTGTGCCCAAAAATGAAAAATGGTGTCGATTTTCCATGTCACGATAGGAGATCTATGATCCTTGGCCTNTTTCCAAGTGAACACCCTCTACATACTCGTTTCTTCTCAATATTGAGTTCTAGAAGACCTATAACAACCCCACTTAATGATTTGAAGTTTAGGGGGTATGTGATATAAATTTGGATGAAAAGGTCATAAATATATAAAACTAATAGATTTCCCATGTGGATCAAGGATATTACCACCTCCTCATTAATTAATTGGGCTAACAGGTTGCCCATATGGGTAAAAGAGAGTCCCCCCTCTCCATTATTGTATTGGATTTTATTTTTCACTACTTAGTTAGTTGGGTAGTTAGATCTATTATTATAATAATAGATACTCATTTAATGACTTCTTTCCATTATTGTATTGGGTTTTATTTTCCACTACTTAGTTAGTTGGTTAGTTAGATCTATTATAATAATAGAGACTCATTTAATGAGATTTTTTTTACTGTGTCCAATGGACCATTTTGTAATGCTATATAAAGGCCTAGAAAGACTTCTCATAATATCAAGTTACTCATTTTGGCTTCTATGATATTTTCTATTGTTCACTGTGAGATTAATTAGCTCTTAGTGATTTACTAGTAATTAGTTTTAGAGGTGAGGATCCTCTTTGCGCCTCACCTCCCAAGTACTTCATTTACATTTTTTTCCCATACTTCTTTTCATGTAATATTTACATGTCTAAGATCATCCTCTCTTGGAATTCAAGCCATCGATATCTCAGCCCTCAAGATACAGATCAATGGTATCAGCGAGGGTACGCTCTCCATCGAAACAAGGGTTTGAATCATGTTGTGGGTTAAAAAAATTACAACAATCACCAACCTCCTTTTGGTACTATTGGAATCCATTTGTTGGGCCATACACTGTAAGAATCACAGTTGGTCCATAGGCACTACAGGTTTTTTTTACCCTCGGATATTCATTCACCATTACAAGGAAAAAAATACATGGATTCACTACATCCATACATGGATTCACTACATCTATACATGGATCCACTACATCCACTGGTCTGCAACATTTTCAAAAAATTTGCAGGGTGTCCATGCTACCCACAAAGGTTCCACAACCTCTACAATAACCCATGTTTCTCTACAAACCAATGGCATCATTTGTGGCCCTCTACACTCAGTCGAATTCAAAGAGGTGTTGAGACCTATACATAGAATTTTAGAGGATCTAACATAGCTCATTGTAAATATCTCTTAAATATCTCAAAAGGGTATTTCACTAAATCTCATTTAGCTTCCTGGTTTGAGAGATATCATTGATTGAATATCAACATGTATTTGACCCAAGGATGTCGTGTGTACCACCATATTCAACAATATTTTTCTCCATTCTTAAGAAACTACAAAGTTCCACATATTGCTGGAAATATCTCTTCAATATCTCAAATGGGTATTTCACAAAATTTCATTTTGTTGTATGGTTTATGAGATATCCTTATTTGTAGCAGCACATGTATGTAACCAGTGTGGTTGCACGCCCTTCAAATTTGGAATAGTTTTCCTCACTCCATAGGAAACCTTAGAGAAATTATGTTATAAAAATGGAAAGGTATCTCCATCATCTCAAATGGGTATTTTACAGAATTTCATTTTGTTTCATGGTTGGAGAGATATCATTGATTGAATATATGCATGTCTTTCTTCCAAGACGACTGCATGTCATTGGAACTTCATCAATATTTTTCTCACTCCATGAGCCACCTCATAAAAAAGTTCCATATATCGATGTAAATATCTCTTCAGTAGATCAAATGGGTCTTTGATGGAATTTGATTCCATCACCTGTAGAAAACAATATGAGTAAATTTGCAGAAGGAAATTTAAAGCCTCCAAGGTCATGATTTTTCCATTTTATTAATGTAAACGATTATGGGTCAACCACACAAAACCCTTACCTTCATTGGGAATTAGAACATTGTACTCATGGGTTTCTTTGTAGCATGGGTGAAATGATCTATTTAGATATCTATATTTAGATATATTTAGATATAGTTAGTTGGGTAGTTAGATATATTATAATAATAGAGACTCATTTAATGAGTTATTTTCTTAATTTTTCCAATTGATCATTTTGTAATGCTATATAAAGGCCTAGCAAGCCTTCTCATAATATCAGGTTACTCACTTTGGCTTCTCTGATATTTTATATTGTTCATTGTGAGATTAATTAGCTTTGAGTGATTTACTAGTAATTAGTTTTAGAGGTGAGGCTCCTCTTTGAGCCTCACCTCCTGATTACTTCATTTACATGTTTTTTTTCATGATTCTTTTCATGCAAGATTGGCATGTCTAAGCTCCTCTGGTCTCGGCATTTAAGCCATCCAGATCTCATCCCCCCCAAATCTAGATCACTTAGACTCAAAAATTCCTTGTGGTGTACGTGCCCCAACCTCATGTTCCAAAACTCACATAGGCTATCACTATCATGTACCAAATCACAAACAATATTTCTCTACAACCTATGTAAAGTTCCCTCTCTAACCCAAACGACCATTGTAATGTCTGGGTTGGATTTCTTTAGATGTATGAGTACTTTCCCCCTATGAAAAGTAATAGTAAAACCATTTCCCTCCATACCTGATATTGAAATCAAATTCTTCTTCAAAAATGGTACGTAAAGAACATCTTAGGAATCTAACAAACCTCCTTAATCAAATTGGAACATGATTGTTCCCTCTCACTTCACTGCAAACTTGGAATCTTCACCAAGCTACACATGAATATCTGAGTCCCTCTCTATCAAACTCCTAAAAATATCACGTTCTTATTCTATATGATGAGATTCACCACTATCCAAGAACCATGCACTCCTCATAGTTGTGTTGGTGGAAAGGCAAGAAACAATGAGTAATCCTTCTAAAACTTCATTGCAAAATCATCAAGTTATGTCTTTGATAATGTTGTTGTATATATCTTTCCATTACCCTTCTTATTCTTCTTCGGAAACTAATATGCATAATGTCCATTCTTATGACATGAGAAACACTTTATTTTACTCAAGTCCTTCTTCTTCCCTGGATGTGATGATCCTCCATCACTATTACCCTTCTTGCTAGAACTCTTTCCTTTTCCCTTCCTTGTATTATTCACAAGAGCCAAGTTCTATTCACTACCTCCCTGCTTGCTACCCTTAGACTCATCCTAAGTATCTTCTTGGATGCAATCATCCCAAAATCTCTACCAATATGGGAGATGTTCTCGAGTGAAAACTCTCTTGACAAATGGTTCCCATGACTTGGGAAGACCATTCAATTACACATTCACGAGATCTACATCCTTTGTTTTCTCATCTATGGATACTAGTTGATCACACACCTATGTGATCCTCATGAAGTATCTATTAACATTGTTAGATATACACATCTACACCAATATGAGTTTATTCCTTAAGACCATCTTCCTATTCATGTTTGTGCTCTGGAATAAACCTAATATGGAATCAAACGTCTATTTGGTGGTCTTCATCTTGGATAAGTGAGGAATTATATGATCCTTCACTAAAACCAAGATGCCCTTTGTTCGTTGATCTCCTTCTTATTGTAAGTTTCCAAAGATGTTAGATCTATCAGTGGAGTAACAACTTTTTCCACTAACTCCTAAAAGTCATACTCCTTAAATTCCAAAGTTACTCTTTCTTTCCAAGAGAGTAAATTGGATGATCCACCCAATATATCTTCAACTCTTAACGGTGTTTTTTCCATCCCTAAAACCTGATAAATTGCCTTGGAAATAACCTACTACTGAAAACTACCCCTTTACTGACATTATGGACTTGTAAGTGGCTATGATCACTAGAGATCCTATATGTATGTGAGTGTTCTCACTGCAACCCATCTATGTATATGATTGTTACCTTTGTAACTCGCGTATGTACATGACTGTCACCACTACAACCCATGTATGTACACGACTATGATTTTTGTAGCTCACGTACACCTTAGTTAATNAAAAATGACACCATTTATGGAACTCTATGGATACCACCCTCCTTCCATCACTTATTCTCTAAAAGAAAAATCTAAGGTTCAAGCAGTGGAAGATCACATCGAGCATCAACAACAACTTCTCCAAATATTAAAGGAAAACCTGACCATGGCACAAAATTGCATGAAACAACAAGAAGATCAACATCGTAGTGAAAGAAGTTTTGAAGAAAGGGATTGGGTGTTTTTAAGACTACAACCATACAAACAAATGTCCCTCAAGAAAGCCAAGAAGGATAATAAATTATCACCAAAGTAATATGGTCCTTATAAGGTGTTGCAAAATATTGGTACTATGGCATACAAATTGGAGTTGCCTGCATCCTCACGAGTACACCCATTTTTCCATGTTTCATGCTTAAAGAAGGTTACAGGTGACAAGATCACAATTCAAACTATATTGCTAGAACTTGACGAGGAAGTAAAAATCATATTGGAGTCTAAACCCATCATTGACATAAGAATTTTCCAGTTGAGGAATAGATCCATTTTACAGTATCTCATTAAGTGGAGGAAACTTCCTGCTAAATATTCCATGTGGGAAGATGAGTTGTTTATACATAAGCATCCAGAGTTACTCAAGTGCTGCGGAAAACACTTATTTGAAGGGGAGGGGCATGTTACGCCCTAAATAGTGGCACATTACCCCTTAATTTGGGAATATTACATTATTAATGTTATTTTATTTATGTCGGCTTGGGTCCATTAGTTGTAATTGTACCTCCTAGTCTCTTATATATACCAAGGAGACATTTTCATTTGGAATCATCCTGTACTTGGAAATTTAGGTGGTGTATAAAGAGGTTTCCCCCTTGAAGAGGCTTATTATCTGAAATTCTCTCTTTTTCAAGGTATTGAGTACTTATTCTGAGGTTTTTTTATGCTATATTGATATTTGGTTCTTAACACTCATTATCCACCTATAAAATATGTTGAATCACATTTCTTCATGATCCAACCCTCTATTTCAACTCCCTCGACACTTGTCAAGTTTCAAGCATCTTCCTCCCTCACCCTAGCCTTGCTTTTATAAACATGAGTTATAATCTATTTCTAATCTCTAAAGATATTGATGATTGATATTACTTATCACACTCACTTGATATTTAGAAACATGCTAATTACTTTTAGAACTTTCCTTAAATAACTTAATTAACTAATTACACAATTAATTAATAAAATCACTTTACTTTAATAATTCCTTTAACTACACTAAATTTACGAAGGAAAAAAGGCTTTGGACAATTTCCACACGTCTAGAGACATAGAACTGTGTGGAAATACATGTTTGATGCTACCACTAGAATCAAAAGTTCCATATTCTTTTGGTTTTGTTTTCATGATGCTTGTTGATGGAGAATTCATGTTCAATTCCCAACAGTTTAATTCAGCTAGGAGTTTAGTGAGTCCTTATCCCTTTATCAACTTAGTGGGTTTGATCTCCAGGTCATATTCCTGAAGTTTGGAAATCCATTTACCCCTTCCCCCTTCATTATTATGCTATGTGAGGATGTCCTTTATTTCACTGGTGGGTAGATAATAAAATGTCTTAGACTGCAATATATAATATCCAAATTATTTCAGTGCCTTGACCAAGGCATAAGATTGTTTTTCCAGGCTGCTATATCTGAGATCAACATCTCTTAAAGTTCTACTAAAAAAGGATATGGGATTCTCTTGATCTTCTTCATTTTTCTACAACGATAATGTAGTTATGTTGTGCTCTGAGGAAAAATAAAATTGAAGAACTCCTTATCATAATTTGGGCTCACCAGAATTGGAGATTCTCCCTATTCCTTCTTGATCTGCTAAAAGTATTCTTTGGCTTCAGTATTCCATTTCATTTCATGATATTTCTTCAACATTATAGTGATATGCTTCACCATATCAACAAAATTGGGGACCAATATCCTCAGAAAATTAATTCTACCCAGAAAATATTATATTTATTTCGTGTTCCTAGGTAAGGCAATTTGTTTGATGGCCTCCACTCTTTATGGATATATATTCACCCCTTCCTTAGATACTATATGTCCCATAATTTTTCCTTATATCATGGAAAAATAGTACTTCTTATGGTTTAGAGATAGTGATGCAGGAGCATCCACACTTCATAAAGCGAGCCAGCGTGGAGGAAAGAGAAGGATAGTTGGACAGTACCAGCACATACATTTTTGAATCACGATGAAGATTGTTGCGTCGTCGTTTGAATGAACGCATTCATATGAAGCGCACTCATATTGTAACGTAGATAAGAAGACATTAAATAGTTTTAATGCTGGTAGATAGGGTTAGTTGTAGATTAGACAGTTTCATTTTCCAGGAGGGAAAACGAATATAGGCACCCTCCTTGTACATTGTATTCATACTATCCTGAGGATTATTCAGCATTAGCATAGAGAGAAATAGAGAACAAAGAAGAGAGTTCGTGAAGAAACCCCATGTACAGATTGAATTAATAGAAGAAAGCTCTTGATTCAGTTCCATGGCTGTGTTTGAGTTCGGTGTGTTGTTGTTATTATTTTGTTGCATACTTGCCTCTTTATATGCTTATCTTCTATATGCTGCTTATGTGATTGCATATCAGGTTCGAAACCTGAGGGAATGAGTGGATGAGTTTCAATTNCCCTTACCTAATAGGTAGGAACTTCAAGGTCAAAACATATCATGATAGTATTAAATACTTCTTGGAACAAAGACTATCTTCAAAAGAACAACAAAAATGAGTGACCAAGATATTGGGTTATGATTTTGAAATCGTCTATAAAAAAGGGAAGAAATATGTTGTGGATGATGCACTCTCAAGAAAGGATGATGATGTTGAGGCCTTTCTCTATGTTATATCGATCATCCAACCCAATAGGATAATAGAATCAAGGGATGAATGGAAGAATGACGAAAAATGTGTGGACTGTCATTCAAGGGTTGTAGCAGGATTCCAATGCATCATATACATTTACATGGAAAAATGATTCAATATGGTACAAAGATTGCTTGTATTTATGTAAGAACTCCCAAGTCAAACAAAAGGTACTATTGGAATTTCACACCTCTCCCATAGGACGACACTCGAGATATTTGAAAATCTACCATAGGGTCAAGAAGGATTTTTTTTGGGATGGCCTTAAAACTAATGTTCAAAGGTTTGCGGCAGAATTTTTGGTTTGCCAACAAAATAAGGTGGAAACAATTAATACCCTGGGTATTTTACAACCATTATCCATCCCAAGACAGTGTTGGGAGGAGGTTTCCATGGATTTCATCACAAGTTTACCGAAGTCTAAAGGAAAGAGTGTCATCATGGTGATTATTGATAGACTAACCAACTACGCACACTTTTTTTCACTCTCTCATCCCTTCAAAGCCAATAAAATTTCCACTGCATTCATGGAGACAGTTCAAAAGTTACATGGAAGCCCAAAGATTATTGTAAGTGACATAGATCCCATCTTCGCTGGACATTTTTCGACAAAAATATTTTCTTGTTTGGGTACTCAATTGGCTCATATCTCATCCTATCATCCTCAATTTGATGGAAAAACCTAGATAGTGAACAAATGTCTAGAAGGCTACCTTTGTTTCTTTGTCTCTAATAAACAAACACAATGGTTCAAATGGTTACCCTTGACTGAATGGTGGTATAACACTTCCTTTCATGCTGCAACAAAAATGACACCATTTATGGAACTCTATTGATACCACCCTCCTTCCATCACTTCTTCTCTAAAATAAAAATCTAAGGTTCAAGTAGTGGAATATCACATCGAGCATCAACAACAAGTTCTCAAAATCTTAAAGGACAACTTGACCATGGAACAAAATCGCATGAAACAACAAGTAGATCAACATCGCAGTGAAAGAAGTTTTGAATTAGGGGATTGGGTGTTTTTAAGAGTAAAACCATACAAACATATTTCCCTCAAACAATCCAAGAAGGATAATAAATTATCACCAAAGTACTATGGCCCTTATAAGGTGTTGAAAAATATTGGTACTATGGAATACAAATTGGAGTTGCCTGCATCTTCATGAGTACACCCAATTTTCCATGTTTCATGCTTAAATGAGGTTATAGGTGAAAATATCCCAGTTCAAACTATATTTCCAGAACTTGAGAATGAAGGAAAAATCATATTGGAGCCTGAACCCATCACTGACATAATAATTCACCAACTGAGGAATAGATCCATTTCAGAGTATCACATTAAATGAAGGAAACTACCAGCTGAAGATTCCACTTGGGAAGACAATTCTTTTATACAGAAGCATCTAGAGTTACTCAAGTGTTGCGGATAACACTTTTCTCAAGGGGAGGGGCATGTTAAGCCCTAAATAGTGTCACATTACCCCTTAATTGGGGCATATTAAATTAGAAATGTTATTTTATTTATGTCGGCTTGGGTCCATTAGTTGTAATTATACCTCCTAGTCTCCTATATATACCAAGGAGACATTTGCATTTGGAATCATATTGTATTTGGACATTTATGTGGTGTATAAGGAGGTTTCCCCCTCGAAGAGGCTTATTATCTAAAATTCTCTCTTTTTCAAGGCGTTGAGTACTTATTCTGAGGTTTTTCTATGCTATATTGATATTTGGTTCTTAACATAGAAACATAGGAAACTCTTGGTCATGTATCATAGCCTTGGAAGAACCGATGATGGACATATTCTTTCTCTCTACAACCTCATTCAGTTGAGGGTTGTATGAGATTTTCATCTCCCTCTTTGTTATAGAAATATTTTCCTCACCCTATGAAATCTTTCACAGAGGGACTTTTTCCATTTCCCTATGCAAACTTTTCATCCCTTTTTGTAAATCCCGAAGCTAAAAAATACATGTTTTCCACCTGTACGCACCTTTCCTACTATACAGCATGCGTATACGTAGGCTTCACTACTACATCTCATGTACATCGGGATTTGTGCCCAAAAATGAAAAATGGTGTCGATTTTCCATGTCACGATAGGAGATCTATGATCCTTGGCCTTCCATATACTGGAAATGTTCTGAATCGAACCTTCAGTTCCATTTGAAGGCTATAAATGGGCCAATTCCAAGATATGGAAAAGAGGATAAAGAATTCAACTTTGAGAGAAAAATTACTCTGGAGAAATTATTCACTTCATATTGAGTTTGCATCCCTTTTTCCTTTAAGTATGAACACAATGTTCATCCCCCAAGATCTTCCCTTATTGATTGAGAACTTCATTGTCTCTCTTTTATGATCTTGCCTTTGGTGGAGGATTGAAGTGGTGGAGGCCTGGCCAGAACGAAATTAGTTTCTCTGTTTTGAACCTTGTCGACACAGAAGTCTGTAAATTTTTCACTTCTGTTGATCATATATTAATAGAAATACTCTTTTCCCATCTAATTAATATCCTGAAAATATTTGAATTATTGTTCCATGGGCATATTTGTCATGTATATTAATGGATTATGCTATTGAATGTGCTAAAATCTTATATTATCACCATATGCTTGCCTTTCTTGGTTGTTGAGGACCCGTTGTAGCTATATTTCTTTTGTTCAAGTGCTCAATGGTGGACTTCATTGAACGTCTGGATGAGGTAGGCCTTTTATCTTGTCTTGCTATCATATTTGTTTATATATCATACTTGAGAATAGATTCAATTTCTACAGTCATTTTCATCTGTTGTGGTTTACCCTAGCCATAGAGAGATTTTCCTTGTAACACTCTTGATCCCTACCTCCTTGCATAAATACTTGAAGTCATTAAAGGTTTACTCTTCCCCATTATCTGACCTTAATACTTTAATCTTCTTACCTTTCTGTTTCTCTACCTGAAATCTGAACCCATGAAACCAACTAAAGACCTCATCCTTGGTATTCATAAACAAGATCCAGGTTTTCCTAGAAAAATCATCAATAAATGTCACATAGTATGAAAATCCTTGTAACAATGCTACTGACACTGGCTCACTCACATTTGAATGGATAAGATACAACATCCCCTTGGACCTACTCTCATTTCTCGGAAAAGAAGCCTTGGAATTCTTTCCAAGTGAACACCCTCTACATACTCGTTTCTTCTCAATATTGAGTTCTAGAAGACCTATAACAACCCCACTTAATGATTTGAAGTTTAGGGGGTATGTGATATAAATTTGGATGAAAAGGTCATAAATATATAAAACTAATAGATTTCCCATGTGGATCAAGGATATTACCACCTCCTCATTAATTAATTGGGCTAACAGGTTGCCCATATGGGTAAAAGAGAGTCCCCCCTCTCCATTATTGTATTGGATTTTATTTTTCACTACTTAGTTAGTTGGGTAGTTAGATCTATTATTATAATAATAGATACTCATTTAATGACTTCTTTCCATTATTGTATTGGGTTTTATTTTCCACTACTTAGTTAGTTGGTTAGTTAGATCTATTATAATAATAGAGACTCATTTAATGAGATTTTTTTTACTGTGTCCAATGGACCATTTTGTAATGCTATATAAAGGCCTAGAAAGACTTCTCATAATATCAAGTTACTCATTTTGGCTTCTATGATATTTTCTATTGTTCACTGTGAGATTAATTAGCTCTTAGTGATTTACTAGTAATTAGTTTTAGAGGTGAGGATCCTCTTTGCGCCTCACCTCCCAAGTACTTCATTTACATTTTTTTCCCATACTTCTTTTCATGTAATATTTACATGTCTAAGATCATCCTCTCTTGGAATTCAAGCCATCGATATCTCAGCCCTCAAGATACAGATCAATGGTATCAGCGAGGGTACGCTCTCCATCGAAACAAGGGTTTGAATCATGTTGTGGGTTAAAAAAATTACAACAATCACCAACCTCCTTTTGGTACTATTGGAATCCATTTGTTGGGCCATACACTGTAAGAATCACAGTTGGTCCATAGGCACTACAGGTTTTTTTTACCCTCGGATATTCATTCACCATTACAAGGAAAAAAATACATGGATTCACTACATCCATACATGGATTCACTACATCTATACATGGATCCACTACATCCACTGGTCTGCAACATTTTCAAAAAATTTGCAGGGTGTCCATGCTACCCACAAAGGTTCCACAACCTCTACAATAACCCATGTTTCTCTACAAACCAATGGCATCATTTGTGGCCCTCTACACTCAGTCGAATTCAAAGAGGTGTTGAGACCTATACATAGAATTTTAGAGGATCTAACATAGCTCATTGTAAATATCTCTTAAATATCTCAAAAGGGTATTTCACTAAATCTCATTTAGCTTCCTGGTTTGAGAGATATCATTGATTGAATATCAACATGTATTTGACCCAAGGATGTCGTGTGTACCACCATATTCAACAATATTTTTCTCCATTCTTAAGAAACTACAAAGTTCCACATATTGCTGGAAATATCTCTTCAATATCTCAAATGGGTATTTCACAAAATTTCATTTTGTTGTATGGTTTATGAGATATCCTTATTTGTAGCAGCACATGTATGTAACCAGTGTGGTTGCACGCCCTTCAAATTTGGAATAGTTTTCCTCACTCCATAGGAAACCTTAGAGAAATTATGTTATAAAAATGGAAAGGTATCTCCATCATCTCAAATGGGTATTTTACAGAATTTCATTTTGTTTCATGGTTGGAGAGATATCATTGATTGAATATATGCATGTCTTTCTTCCAAGACGACTGCATGTCATTGGAACTTCATCAATATTTTTCTCACTCCATGAGCCACCTCATAAAAAAGTTCCATATATCGATGTAAATATCTCTTCAGTAGATCAAATGGGTCTTTGATGGAATTTGATTCCATCACCTGTAGAAAACATTATGAGTAAATTTGTAGAAGGAAATTTAAAGCCTCCAAGGTCATGATTTTTCCATTTTATTAATGTAAACGATTATGGGTAAACCACACAAAACCCTTCCCTTCATTGGGAATTAGAACATTGTACTCATGGGTTTCTTTGTAGCATGGGTGAAATGATGGAGGACCATCATTTTCTAACAAGGGAGGAATGATCTGAATGTTAGGGAGTATATGGTCTAAATTCAGATGCAAAATTCATAAAGCTATAAAACTAATAGATTTCCCATGTGGATCAAGGAGATTCCCACCTCTTCATTAATTAAATGGGCTAACATGTTTCCCATATGGGTCAAAGAAATTCTCACCTCTCCATTATTGTATTGGATTTTAGTTTTCACTACTTAGTTAGTTGGGTAGTTAGATCTATTATTATAATAATAGAGACTCATTTCATGAGATATTTCCATTATTGTATTGGGTTTTAATTTCCACTACTTAGTTAGTTGGGTAGTTAGATATATTATAATAATAGAGACTCATTTAATGAGTTATTTTCTTAATTTTTCCAATTGATCATTTTGTAATGCTATATAAAGGCCTAGCAAGCCATCTCATAATATCATGTTACTCACTTTGGCTTCTCTGATATTTTATATTGTTCATTGTGAGATTAATTAGCTTTGAGTGATTTAATAGTAATTAGTTTTAGAGGTGAGGCTCCTCTTTGAGCCTCACCTCCTGATTACTTCATTTACATGTTTTTTTTCATGATTCTTTTCATGCAAGATTGGCATGTCTAAGCTCCTCTGGTCTCGGCATTTAAGCCATCCAGATCTCATCCCCCCCAAATCTAGATCACTTAGACTCAAAAATTCCTTGTGGTGTACGTGCCCCAACCTCATGTTCCAAAACTCACATAGGCTATCACTATCATGTACCAAATCACAAACAATATTTCTCTACAACCTATGTAAAGTTCCCTCTCTAACCCAAACGACCATTGTAATGTCTGGGTTGGATTTCTTTAGATGTATGAGTACTTTCCCCCTATGAAAAGTAATAGTAAAACCATTTCCCTCCATACCTGATATTGAAATCAAATTCTTCTTCAAAAATGGTACGTAAAGAACATCTTAGGAATCTAACAAACCTCCTTAATCAAATTGGAACATGATTGTTCCCTCTCACTTCACTGCAAACTTGGAATCTTCACCAAGCTACACATGAATATCTGAGTCCCTCTCTATCAAACTCCTAAAAATATCACGTTCTTATTCTATATGATGAGATTCACCACTATCCAAGAACCATGCACTCCTCATAGTTGTGTTGGTGGAAAGGCAAGAAACAATGAGTAATCCTTCTAAAACTTCATTGCAAAATCATCAAGTTATGTCTTTGATAATGTTGTTGTATATATCTTTCCATTACCCTTCTTATTCTTCTTCGGAAACTAATATGCATAATGTCCATTCTTATGACATGAGAAACACTTTATTTTACTCAAGTCCTTCTTCTTCCCTGGATGTGATGATCCTCCATCACTATTACCCTTCTTGCTAGAACTCTTTCCTTTTCCCTTCCTTGTATTATTCACAAGAGCCAAGTTCTATTCACTACCTCCCTGCTTGCTACCCTTAGACTCATCCTAAGTATCTTCTTGGATGCAATCATCCCAAAATCTCTACCAATATGGGAGATGTTCTCGAGTGAAAACTCTCTTGACAAATGGTTCCCATGACTTGGGAAGACCATTCAATTACACATTCACGAGATCTACATCCTTTGTTTTCTCATCTATGGATACTAGTTGATCACACACCTATGTGATCCTCATGAAGTATCTATTAACATTGTTAGATATACACATCTACACCAATATGAGTTTATTCCTTAAGACCATCTTCCTATTCATGTTTGTGCTCTGGAATAAACCTAATATGGAATCAAACGTCTATTTGGTGGTCTTCATCTTGGATAAGTGAGGAATTATATGATCCTTCACTAAAACCAAGATGCCCTTTGTTCGTTGATCTCCTTCTTATTGTAAGTTTCCAAAGATGTTAGATCTATCAGTGGAGTAACAACTTTTTCCACTAACTCCTAAAAGTCATACTCCTTAAATTCCAAAGTTACTCTTTCTTTCCAAGAGAGTAAATTGGATGATCCACCCAATATATCTTCAACTCTTAACGGTGTTTTTTCCATCCCTAAAACCTGATAAATTGCCTTGGAAATAACCTACTACTGAAAACTACCCCTTTACTGACATTATGGACTTGTAAGTGGCTATGATCACTAGAGATCCTATATGTATGTGAGTGTTCTCACTGCAACCCATCTATGTATATGATTGTTACCTTTGTAACTCGCGTATGTACATGACTGTCACCACTACAACCCATGTATGTACACGACTATGATTTTTGTAGCTCACGTACACCTTAGTTAATYTGCAAAAACCTATTTCTTCCTCAGCACAATTGTTTGCCASAAATCCATCCTTCGATTTCTGCCTACTTGTTATGGATCTAAGATATGGCTTCCCTTCATAGMAATTKCTCTAATACCATGTTGAAATTTCTCATACTCCATCGCGTAGGTACTTTTTTATCTAGTGATTTCCTTACTACAATCATATTAGTAGCTCACAAAATRCAAATAAACTGCTGAAATATTCAACTCAATAAATCTAGTGGAAGAAAAACTRGAAACAAAATCATGCACACATGAACACCAATATTTTGCATAGATACCCCTGGAAAAAACCTCAAAGGGAAAACCAATGCTGAGAATTATTTTTCCATGCTAAAATCAAGGCTCCCATAATAAGGATAATGTACCATTGAGATAAATACAACTGCAGACAAACCTGGAAAATTTCGATCTATTGTACTGCCCAAAAATACACTCTTTTCAAGGCATATACACCTTTCCTTAAGAAAACCCACGTATGTATGCAACTATATCCATTCAAACTCGTGTACATGTATAGAAAGAGTGTATGGAAATGTTCATATGGCATGATACTTTCATGTGGCTTCCTCTAGATGAAACCCACCTGTGAGATCCTATGTTCTCTCTTCTCCTTGACATGATATCTAAATGGAATTCATTGTTAAGACCTAAATAGTGGCACATTAACCCTTAATTGGGGAATATTACATTAGTAATTTTATTTTATTTATGTCATCTTGGATCCATTAGTTGTAATTGTACCTCCTAGTCTCCTATATATACTAAGGAGACATTTTCATTTGGAATCATCTTGTACTTGGACATTTAAGTGGTGTATAAGGAGGTTTCCCCCTCGAAGAGGCTTATTATATGAAATTCTCTCTTTTTCAATACTTGGAGTGATTATTCTGAGGTTTTTCTATGCTATATTGATATTTGGTTCTTAACATATGGTATCAGAGCTCAAGGTCTTGGGGTTTCGCTGCTACATCTAAGACACATTGGAATTTTCACTATAATTGTTTTTCTACGATGTCTCAAAAGGAACCCCTTGGAATATATTTAGTATATGGATTAAGGTACGTTGGGTTAAAATTTCATCTTCTAATGCCTTATACTTTTGGAGATATAGACTGTGTAAGATAGGGCTTTGGACTCATCCTGAATTGATTCATCTCGGAATTTTTTCTATAAACCTTTTTCTGTAACATTTCAGACCCTGAAGTCCAGAGGTTATTCACAGAAATTATTAAGGTATATGTGATAAGAATTTCAACTTCTGGGTCATCTTATATTTGTAGATACACCCTGTGGAAGATAGGGTATATGACTAGTCCTATTGAATAGTCTCAAGAAGGTGTTCTGGTTAAAACAATAATAACTTCTTCCTAGAGTATCCAAATTGAGTGATACTGGTTGCATTGGATATTGGACAATCCATAGTATTTTTGGTACAATTTTCAGAATTGTATATCAATTATTTTGTGCGAGGATAGTTATACAAGTGAGGTCTCTTGGAAAGGCCAAAAATCAACAAGTTGTGGGGAAGTTACCATAAATTCCACTTGGCACATCCAATTTTTATCAGACTTGTGGCATTGTAGAGAAGAAATATCAGAGAACTAAAAAAAAAAAAAAATCATACCCATAAGGGCCGAAACTTTAGAGATACAACAAAAGAACGATTGTCTAGAAGAACCACCTCAAAATCAAGGTTTAAAAGTGATACTTGGCCAATATGCCACCATAAAGGGAACTTCTACACAAAATAATCCTCCAGAAAATCCTACTGGGACTCTTGATGAAGGTGAAGAAATGCGTAGGGACATAAATGAATTACAAAAGAAGAAAGTGAAAAAATATGAACTACAAGGGATGATGGATTCAACTGAAGCTAAATTGGAGGCAACAATGGATACTAAGATGGATGTTTTAAAAATGGAGATCATGGACGGATTGAGAATTTTCCTAATAGAGAGGACAACTAAAAGTGAATGTGTCCCACGAAATTCATAAACAAACACATTGTTTCAAATGGTTACCCTTGGTTGAATGGTAGTATAACACTTCTTTTCATACTGCAACAAAAATGACACCATTTATGGAACTCTATGGATACCACCCTCCTTCCATCACTTATTCTCTAAAAGAAAAATCTAAGGTTCAAGCAGTGGAAGATCACATCGAGCATCAACAACAACTTCTCCAAATATTAAAGGAAAACCTGACCATGGCACAAAATTGCATGAAACAACAAGAAGATCAACATCGTAGTGAAAGAAGTTTTGAAGAAAGGGATTGGGTGTTTTTAAGACTACAACCATACAAACAAATGTCCCTCAAGAAAGCCAAGAAGGATAATAAATTATCACCAAAGTAATATGGTCCTTATAAGGTGTTGCAAAATATTGGTACTATGGCATACAAATTGGAGTTGCCTGCATCCTCACGAGTACACCCATTTTTCCATGTTTCATGCTTAAAGAAGGTTACAGGTGACAAGATCACAATTCAAACTATATTGCTAGAACTTGACGAGGAAGTAAAAATCATATTGGAGTCTAAACCCATCATTGACATAAGAATTTTCCAGTTGAGGAATAGATCCATTTTACAGTATCTCATTAAGTGGAGGAAACTTCCTGCTAAATATTCCATGTGGGAAGATGAGTTGTTTATACATAAGCATCCAGAGTTACTCAAGTGCTGCGGAAAACACTTATTTGAAGGGGAGGGGCATGTTACGCCCTAAATAGTGGCACATTACCCCTTAATTTGGGAATATTACATTATTAATGTTATTTTATTTATGTCGGCTTGGGTCCATTAGTTGTAATTGTACCTCCTAGTCTCTTATATATACCAAGGAGACATTTTCATTTGGAATCATCCTGTACTTGGAAATTTAGGTGGTGTATAAAGAGGTTTCCCCCTTGAAGAGGCTTATTATCTGAAATTCTCTCTTTTTCAAGGTATTGAGTACTTATTCTGAGGTTTTTTTATGCTATATTGATATTTGGTTCTTAACACTCATTATCCACCTATAAAATATGTTGAATCACATTTCTTCATGATCCAACCCTCTATTTCAACTCCCTCGACACTTGTCAAGTTTCAAGCATCTTCCTCCCTCACCCTAGCCTTGCTTTTATAAACATGAGTTATAATCTATTTCTAATCTCTAAAGATATTGATGATTGATATTACTTATCACACTCACTTGATATTTAGAAACATGCTAATTACTTTTAGAACTTTCCTTAAATAACTTAATTAACTAATTACACAATTAATTAATAAAATCACTTTACTTTAATAATTCCTTTAACTACACTAAATTTACGAAGGAAAAAAGGCTTTGGACAATTTCCACACGTCTAGAGACATAGAACTGTGTGGAAATACATGTTTGATGCTACCACTAGAATCAAAAGTTCCATATTCTTTTGGTTTTGTTTTCATGATGCTTGTTGATGGAGAATTCATGTTCAATTCCCAATAGTTTAATTCAGCTAGGAGTTTAGTGAGTCCTTATCCCTTTATCAACTTAGTGGGTTTGATCTCCAGGTCATATTCCTGAAGTTTGGAAATCCATTTACCCCTTCCCCATTCATTATTATGCTATGTGAGGATGTCCTTTATTTCACTGGTGGGTAGATAATAAAATGTCTTAGAGTGCAATATATAATATCCAAATTCTTTCAGTGCCTTGACCAAGGCATAAGATTGTTTTTCTAGGCTGCTATATCTGAGATCAACATCTCTTAAAGTTCTACTAAAAAAGGATATGGGATTCTCTTGATCTTCTTCATTTTTCTACAACGATAATGTAGTTATGGTGTGCTCTAAGGAAAAATAAAAATGAAGAACTCCTTATCATAATTTGGGCTGACCAGAATTGGAGATTCTCCCTATTCCTTCTTGATCTGCCAAAAATATTCTTTGGCTTCAGTATTCCATTTCATTTCATGATATTTATTCAACATTATAGTGATATGCTTCACCATATCAACAAAATTGGGGACCAATATCCTCAGAAAATTAATTCTAGCCAGAAAATATTATACTTATTTCGTGTTCCTAGGTAAGGCAATTTGTTTGATGGCCTCCACTCTTTCTGGATATATATTCACCCCTTCCGTAGATACTATATGTCCCATCATCTTTCCTTATATCATGGAAAAATAGTACTTCTTATGGTTTAGAGATAGTGATGCAGGAGCATCCACACTTCATAAAGTGAGCCAGCGTGGAGGAAAGAGAAGGACAGCTGGACAGTACCAGCACATACATTTTTGAATCACGATGAAGATTGTTGCGCCGTCGTTTGAATGAACGCATTCATATGAAGCGCACTCGTATTGTAATGTAGATAAGAAGACATTAAATAGTTTTAATGCTGGTAGATAGGGTTAGTTGTAGATTAGACAGTTTCATTTTCCAGGAGGGAAAACGAATATAGGCACCCTCCTTGTACATTGTATTCATACTATCCTGAGGATTATTCAGCATTAGCATAGAGAGCAATAGAGAACAGAGCAAAGAGTTCGTGAAGAAACCCCATGTACAGATTGAATTAATAGAAGAAAGCTCTTGATTCAATTCCATGGCTGTGTTTGACTTTGGTGTGTTGTTGTTATTATTTTGTTGCATACTTGCCTCTTTATATGCTTATCTTCTATATGCTTCTTATGTGATTGCATATCAGGTTCGAAACCTGAGGGAATGAGTGGATGAGTTTCAATTGTTTCTCTGTTTGAGCCAGGAGATTCCTGCATAGAGTGCAATTGAATTCCTCCGCATAGAGTGCGTTGAGGAGGATCTATAGTTAAACTCTCATTCTCGTTCCAACCGGAGTTGATTGGGATTATCCGAGCCGTGCAGGTAAGTGCAGGTCGAGATGAATTCTCAGTAGCAAGTCTAAGAAGGGAAGGGCCGGAATTGCTGTGACTGTGAGTGCATAGAACCGGGAAATCTTTTGCACTGTTGAGGGTTGGCGAAGGTCGAGGTCGAGCACAGGGAGCATGTTCAAGGGAGCTCTGAAGGAGTCAGAGTTGCAGAATCTCAAGAGGGATAGCACCTTTGCTTCTTGGTGGGAGCAGGCCCCAGTGAAGTTCATACAGGGCGAAGGTGGTAAAGCAGAGAACTCTTCTAGAGGAAGAGAATCGTCGACTTGAACTTCTGAAAGAAGGGAGTCTTCAAGAGTAGGTAGAACCCATTGTCCATTTCATATCGGCAAATCGAGGTTGGCGAGTGCAAGAGTTACATGCACATCGAAATCGCGAGTTGCGATCCCCCGATTTAATCGGAGCCGTCGATCATCGGAGGGACAGGTGGCATGAGATCCTGAGGATTCGGGACTCGGCACTTCGGCATTTTCGAAGCCGAAGGGAGCATGGAGAGACAGCGAAATCTCGAGTTGCGACGGGTCCCACAGAGACTGTGTGGAGTATAACATGTGGCATCGGTGCTTCGGTACTCGGGGTTCCAAAATACAAGGGCTTGAAATCGTGAGTGGCGATATCCCGAAGAATTGACCATTTGACCATCGGGGATCAGGGTTTCGGTGTTTGATTACATGAGGACAGTGTTGCAAGCCTCGCGATATCGCGAGACCCAATCTTCCGATACACGAAGAGGAGGTCGTCGAGGAGTATCCTATGGGTAAAAGACTCACGAGGGAGTCAGAAGAGTTGTTAACTCTTTGGGCCGCGTTGTTGAAGGTCTTGGTGGAGCGACCATCCGCTGAGGGGTTGGTTGACGTCAGAGTGGTATCAGAGCCGGAAGTGGGGCTCTCTTTGTTCAGGTAGCAGAGGGAAGTGGATAAAATGCCACCAAGAAGGGAGAGGCAGTCACCTGATCGTGAATACAGGGATGCCCGAAGAAGGGGTAGGCCAGCAGGAAATGCTGAAATAGAGCGAGAGATGAGAGATCTCTGAGCTAGACTCGAAGAAATGGAGACCACCCAGAGACGTGGTGTTGGTGTAGCCAAGTTCAGTGATCCCGAGATTGAAGAGGAAGCTGGACATGCGGAAGAAGAAGTCACGGCAAAGGATGCATCAACCAAAAGGCTGATCAGATCCATTTCGAGGATGAGCTCGAAGATGAAGATGGACATTCCTGTCTATGAGGGAATTCTAAATGTAGAGGAATTTCTGGATTGGATCTGGGCATTGGACACCTACTTCGATTTCGAAGATATCGAGGAGGACAAGAAGATAAGGCATGCGGTTACCAAGCTGAAAGGACATGCATCCTTATGCTGGGACGAGCTGCAGGTGGACAGGAGTTCCAAAGGAAAACAGAAGATCAAAAGCTAGGATCAAATGATCGCCAAGATGAAGGCGAAATTCATTTCGAGAGACTACCAGATCACGTTGTTCAGGCGTATGCAGAACCTGAGACAGAAGATGATGACGGTGAGAAAATACACCGAGGAGTTCTATAGGCTCAACATTCGAGCTGGTCATCGAGAAAGTGATGACGAAAAGGTGGTGAGATACCTGAATGGTCTCAGGTATGATATTCAGGATGAATTGAGCATGCTGACCATCCGTACAGTTGAGGATGCGTACCAGATGGCTCTGAAAGCTGAGGAAAAGATGAGCCACAAGCAAGGACAGGGAGGGTGGGGCAGAAGCCAGCCCAGAGGTAAGACAGTTGCCCAGGAGAAAACACAGAAGCCCAAGGAGGATTGGAAGAGGCCTCAGGGGAAAACTGAGAGAGGTGGAACCTCACAGCAGAAGCAGCAAACTTCTGAGCCGAGGAGGCAGCAAGATGATCAGCAAGGAGGATATGCTGACGTGAACACATTTCCTTGTACCCGAGGTCAAGGCAGAGGTTAAGGAGGAGTTATCACGTGTTTTACATGTGGAAAAGATGGTCACAAAGTCGTGGACTGTCCAGAGAGGAAAATGGACAGAGGAAAAACTCACGTTGCTGAGGCGCAGAGGCGAGACGTTGAGGATGAAAACACTGGAAGTTGGGAGTCACTGACAGTGCACAAGGCCCTCTTGAAGCCTGAGAGAGAGGTGGATAGCTCAGCGTAGAGATGCAGACTGTTCCGGATGACTTGCAAAACCAAGGGCTGGAAATGCAAATTCATAGTGGACAACGGAAGCACCGATAATCTCATTTCGACCGAGATGGTGGAGAAGCTGGAGCTGAAAACGAACAAACACCCAAGTCCATACAAGGTGACGTGGCTACAAAAAGGACAACAGGTATGTGTTACAAGGCAATGCTTGGTCAATTTTAAAATGGGTGAATATAAGGATGAAATCTTGTGTGATGTCATTCCCATGGATGTCTATCATGTTTTATTGGGTAGACCTTGGCAGTATGACCGACATGTTGTTCATGATGGGAGAATGAACACATACACCTTGGATAAGGATGGGATATCACATACATTACATCCGGTAAAGGATAAGGAAGTGAAGCTGGAAGTGAGCAGCACCATACTTCTCATGAGTGGGAAGGAACTTCTCACAAAGCTGGAGAAGGATGAAGATCCACAGTTCTTTGTTGTCAGGAAGCCGAGAATTGTCCTGACAATCACAAGAGTGGATGACTTGCCGGAAGAAATTCAGGAACTACTTGGAGAGTTCGTTGATATCATCGTGGATGAACTACCTCGTTCGTTGCCACCCATGAGGAGTGTGAGTCACCACATTGACCTCATACCCAGAGCAAGTCTACCGAATAAGGCAACGTACAGGTTGACACCTCAGGAGAATGAGGAAGTCAAAAGGCAGGTACAGGATCTGCAGGATAAAGGACTGGTGAGAGAAAGTCTTAGTCCATGTGTCGTTCCAACGGTACTAAGTCCGAAGAAGGATGGGGGCTAGAGAATGTGTACAGACTCCAGGGAGATTAATAAGATCACCATCAGGTACAGGTTTCTGCTGTCGAGAATGGATGACTTGATGGATTTCCTGAGTGGGGAAAATTACTTCTCCAAGATTGATCTCAAGAGCGGATATCATCAGATCCGGATGAGAGAGGGAGATGAGTGGAAGACAGCATTCAAAACAAACGAGGGTTTGCACGAATGGATGGTCATGCCATTTGGATTGACAAATGCACCAAGCACGTTCATGAGGCTAATGAATGAAGTCCTGCGGGAATTCATTGGCAAATTTGTTGTTGTGTATCTAGACGACATACTGATTTTCAGCAAGACCAGGGTTGAACACTTGAGGCATTTATCCATTGTGATGAGAGGGTTACAGCAGGAGAAGCTGCTGATAAATTTGAAGAAGTGTTCCTTCATGCAGACAGAACTCATATATATGGGTTTTGTAATATCGACAAATGAATTAAATATGGATCCTGAGAAGGTTGAAGTAATCAGGAATTGGCCATCGCCAAGAAATGTTTTTGAGGTAAGGAGCTTTCACGGTTTGGCAAGCTTCTAAAGAAAATTCATTCGGAATTTTAGCGGGATTAGCACAGCGATGATGGACACTGTGAAGAAGAGACATAAGGTTTTCCATTGGACAGTCGAGGCTGAAAGGAGCTTCAATCTGTTGAAGCGAAAGATAACAGAGCAGCCAGTGTTAGTGCTGCCTGATTTTCAGAAGACCTTCCAAGTGAAGTGTGATGCCAGTGGGTATGTTGTTGGAGGGGTCTTGAGTCAGGATGACAGGCCTGTTGCATATTACAGTGAGAAGTTGGATGATGCAAAACTGAAGTACTCCACATATGATAAAGAGTACGCCTTGAGCAGAAAATGTTTATTGCTGCAGGAGTTCAGGGTCAAGACTTTGGGTTTTGAGAACCTGAAGGATATGTATGCAGGTGATGTTGATTTTGGTGAAGCATACGAGGCAGCTGAGAACCCAGTTCTCAGGGATAGGAGTCTGTGGATTGAATACCTGATCCAGGATGGATTGTTGTTCAAAGGAAATCAATTGTGCATTCCAGATTGCTCTATGAGAGAGAATTTGGTGAAGGAGAAGCACAGTGGAGGCTTAGCAGGTCACTTTGGACACGATAAGACATTCGCCAAGTTGAGAAAATCTTATTATTGTCCTGGCATGAGTGCATATGTGAAGAGATTTGTTGACCGATGCAGAATTTGTCAACACGCGAAAGGCCAAAAGCAGAACACAGGATTCTATTAGCCGTTGCCTATACCAGAGAGACCATGGGAGGCAATTAGTATGGATTTTGTGTTGGGTTTGCCAAGAACACAGCGAGGAGTTGATTCCATCTTTGTGGTGGTGGACAGGTTTTTCAAAGATGGCACATTTCATCCTGTTTCATAAAAGCAGCGATGCCACACACATCGCGAACTTGTTTTTCAAAGAGATCATGTGATTGCATGGATTGCCGAGAAGCATAGTCTCGGATCGAGATACCAAGTTCATAGGTCATTTTTGGAGGACGCTGTGGAAAAATCTAGGGACTGACCTGGCGTTCAGTTCTGCTTACCATCCGCAGACAGATGGGCAGACTAAAGTAGTCAACAGAAGCTTGGGGGATCTATTGAGGAGCCTAGTGACCGAGCATCACAATAGTTGGGATCAGGTCCTACCACAGGCAGAGTTTGCGTACAATGATTCTGTGAATCGGAGTACAGGTAAGAGCCCATTTCATATTTTGTATGGGACATAGCCACGAGGAGTATCTGAACTCAGGGAGTCAGAGCAGGCTGAAATGAGCAGTGCGAGAGCTGAAGAATTCGTTGAGGCGATGCAAGAACTTCACGCAGAGGTGAAGCAGCGGCTGCAGAAATCGAACCAGGAGTACAAGCGCAGAGCCGATCAGAGGAAAAGACAACTTCAGTTTGAATTTGGGGACATGGTTCTAGCACACCTGAGGAAAGAAAGGTTCCCAAGGGGGACGTATAACAAGCTCAAGATGAAGAAAATCGGACCTTGCAGAGTCCTGAAAAAGTTTGGGGAGAATTCATATGAGCTTGAATTGTCGGAGGGCATCGGGATATCTCCGATTTTCAATATTTTGGACTCATACCCATACAGGGTTGGAGACACAGAAACTAGAACTAATGAACCAGTGGTCCAGTGGCAGAAGCAATTGCCAGTTGCACAGAAGCCTCAGATGGAGTGCATACTGGATAAAAGAATTGGAAGGAAGACCAGGAGAAAGTAATATTTTGAGTACCTGGTGAAATGGAAAAATCACCCAGTGGAGGATGCCAGCTGGGAAACAGAAGTAGTGATTCAGAGGCATGGTCAGACAGTGTAGGAGCTCATGGACAGGATCCCATGAAATCTTTCGAGCCGAGGAGTATGATGCAAGAGCATCCACACTTCATAAAGTGAGCCAGCGTGGAGGAAAGAGAAGGACAGCTGGACAGTACCAGTGCATACATTTTTGAATCACGATGAAGATTGTTGCGTCGTCATTTGAATGAACGCATTCATATGAAGCGCACTCATATTGTAATGTAGATAAGAAGACATTAAATAGTTTTAATGCTGGTAGATAGGGTTAGTTGTAGATTAGACAGTTTCATTTTC
>JZKD02S2061772.1:0-31042 GCA_000966675.3 Picea glauca | reverse complement strand
CAGTAATCCCTTTCATTTCTAAAAATATAGATGGAAAAAAGTCCTAGTATTCAACGCAGTAAATCAACAATCTTCTCGATAGTTTCTTGATTCTAGTAATCTCTAATGTTTGTGAACTTGGGATTATCCTTCATAGCAATATTCACCTTGCGCATTTTCAACGGCTTTGAATACTGAACAAATTCAAGCTCAGGACCCTCTATTGTGCACTCTCCTTTAGTTTTCGGTATTTCCAAATTTCTTAGGTTTTCATCCTCCCGGTCTTCTCTAGCAATGTTATAGAATTCAAAAATCTCTTGAACAATCACATAATATATGGGTGCACTATATAAAGGTGTTGGTATCATCAATTCTTCTGATGTAAATATCTTGTTCTTTATAATTTGTAGAGTTGTGTGTATGGAAGGGGCATCATATTCAAACTTGAAAGTTACCTTAAAGTTGAGAGACAAATATTCCCAGGTTGTTGTTTCTCTACATACTTCCAATTCTAAATGCCAGTTCTTTGGGATCATGTCCAGAGTGTGTACAAACAAGTGCGTCAATTCATTCTTAGGTGTTGATCTGAAGGATCAGATCCTGTCACTGAGAGGGGGGGGTGAATCAATGACACAATAATTTGATCATATTTTTTACTTTTTTCAATGCAAACAAATTTGAACACAATATTTTTATCATGGAACCCAATTGGGAAAACCACAAACACTTTTCTATTAACTGCAAAATTCTATTTTACAAGTTACAATAGAAGGAAGATGTTCTTCCTCTTTATATCAACACCCACTGATCAGGATGCACCAAACCCTTTTTCACCATATCCAACTGGTAGGAGGTTACAAACCCCTATTTAGTCAGCTACAACTGACAAGGAAGCACCTACTCCCTTACAGGATCCAACCCGCCCTTGCAGCTCCCAACCACCCTTAATTTCATCAATATAGAAATAGGATATGTAGTCCAATAATGGTCTTCTATATTAAACAATGGATTGCATAATTGTTGCTCTATCTTCTTCTGTTATTGGTCTTCAATAAGAAATTGACAGACAAACTTTCTAATTCACATCTCAACATATTTATAAGCCTTTAAACTTTTCAACACAACTCTTCATAAACAACATGTATGTTCATTTAATATTACATAACCCTTGTTTTAAGTAACACAGTCATTAACATGAATTTTCATAACCACACATCCTTTTAACAACCATCTGACTTGTTTTTCATAAATCAATCACAGGTATGGATCGATTTATTTTTAACTCGATTCCATATCTCTGCAAATATTGCAGAAACTGAGTTCTATAGAGGCACTTCCTTCAACCCATTTACATGTGACCACGGGAATAGAACCACAGGCTTATTAATTCAAGCCTTGCATCTTATTTTTCCCTTTTCCTTTTATCTCCCATATGTCCAGTGATGGGACAGTGTTCTTTGATACTTCATCCTTCAGGACGTCAAGCCTTTGACACCTTTCAAATCTCTTGAATCTAATTCCACCAAAACAGATCGGACGGTCAACATTCGTTCTTCCGTTAGTCGAATGATCCTGTCTTGTCCAGAGGTTTCGAACAAATAGACGATCATGACTTAATCTACAAGTAATTGATGGTTCATGTTTTTTTCTGGAGTTCGGGGCTTCGAGGGTTCGGATAATCACTGCTCCAATTTCCTCCAGAGTGATCACCTGACGAATAAGTCATAAAACGGTGGAGACCTTTTGTTGTCAGTTGACACTTCCACTTACACTATCCTTCCATTGTACTTTATCAACGATCGAGAACTCTCCCAAAGTGTTCTTCAGATCAGACGACTCATGTCCACTTCAGGACTTCGGGTGCTTGCAGGTGGTGAAACTCCTGAAGTGAAAACTCTCGGAGTGACGTAACTTGCTGACATCACTTGTTGATGTGGCACTAACTTAGTGGTTACCACATGTCACTTAGATTCATGGATTATGTATGCCTAAAGTACCTAAGGGACCTTGACATTTGTCATCCTCTGATTACGCCACGTGTCCTTGCTGACGTAGATCTCTTCATGTGGCACATGTTCTTCTCCTTGATCTAATGGTCAAGATACTTCCCGAAGTGTTCCTCTGATCGGACGACTCATGTCCACTTTGTGAATTCGGCCTTCAAGACTTCGGGTAATTTGATTTCTCCACTTCCCAATTCTCCCAAAGTGAGATTTCCGGAAGTGTAAACCTCGAGTAACTTGACTTCATCTAATGGTCAATCTTTAACCTGAAAAGTCTTAACACAATCTAACGACTATCGGGAATTTGGATATTCAAGATCTCGGGCCTTTGGCCTTTCTTATCCTATCCTTCTACTTTCCTCGATTTGATGGTCATGATATCTCCCGAAGTGTTTCCTTGGATCAGATGACTTGCGTCTATTTCGGGACATTTGTGGCTTACTCTGTCCTTCCACTAAACATGATCTGACAATCTTGATACCTCCCGAAGTGTTATTCATATCAGACGGTCCACATTTACTTCGGGACTTCGGCGTTCGAGTGATCTTACTTGTTCTCAACCCTTTTCTCCTGAAGTGGTGAGCACCAAATTTGACCACTGCTACCTTGGTGCACTCTGAATAGATCGGATGGTCCTCATTTACTTTGGGACTTCGGGGCTCCGATATTTATCTTTGCTTATCTTATCCTTCCACTTAACTTGATCCAATGGTCGATGTGGATTGTGGAATTGTAACTTGTGTGTGGTTTAGTTCGTCTCCCAAAATCCACAATTGAAGTTGTGTGATTGTTGTTGGATCGACCATAGTCGTCGATATTTGAATCGATGAGATCTGACGGTCTAGACTAATTGTTGGATTAGAAATAATGTGTAGTTTAATTCTGCCTTCGTTCTCTGCAATCAATCCATGCCCTTTATCTGGTGCTTGCGTATCTAACGGTCATGACTTAATCTGATCATTTGGGGGATCAACCATAGTCGTCAATCTTTGAGTCGATGAAATCTGACGATCTAGACTAATTGTAGGATTGGAAATAGCGTGTAGTTTAATTATCCCTTCACGATCCGCAGTCAATCCCCGCCCTTGATCTGGCGCTTGTGTATCTAACGGTCCTGGTTTGTCTTGTGGGGATTTCCATCCCGATCACGTTTCTGCACTATTCTTTCCCTTCTGAGCTTCATGTGCATCATCGATTGTTGACATCAATGACAATATGTCCTACAATATCTCCCTTTTTCATTGAGGGAAACACTCTAACTTCATATAAACTCCCCCTGTGATGATGTTTTTCTTTATGAAGTAACTCTCCCCCTTTGACATCAATGGAAAAGGGTTGCTCCCCCTATGGTAAATCTTTGTCTATCTATATGCTACTGACCAAAATCTGAACTCAGGTAAATCCTCCTACAATCATACTTTTCCTGTCATAACTGAATGAATCCTCCTGACTTTGATCCTTGTCTCCCCCTGAATTGATGCCAATTGATGCATTATTTTCTTGAGAGATTAGATGGGAAGAGGTACTACTCCCAATCTTTTCCTGAGATATTCAAATACATCTCTGCTTAAGAGTTTAGTGAAAATATCTGCAACATGTTCTTGTGTTGGGACATATTCCAATTTAATGTTCTTATTTTCAGCCTGATCTCTTAGATAATGGTATTTTATTGGAATGTGTTTTGATTTGGAGTGTTGGACATGGTTCTTAGAGAGACTTATAGCACTTTTATTATCACAATAGATAGTAGTGGGTTCTTCAAAAACTATTTTGATATCTTGCAAGGTTTGTTTCATCCATTCTACTTGTGTGCAACATTTTGTTGTTGCAATATACTCGGCTTCAGTGGTAGACAGAGAAATTGAGGATTGTTTCTTACTTATCCAAGTTACCAATGATTCTCCCAAGAATAATGCTCCTCCACTTGTACTTTTACTATCATCTACACAACCTTCCCAATCTGCATTTGAATAAGCCTTTAAAGATAATGAATCCTTGCTAGGGTACCACAAACCAAGATCTATGGTTCCTTTTAAATACCTAAAGATTATTTTCACAACTTGAACATGAATCTCTTTTGGTGCAGCTTGGAATCTAACCACCATTCCAACAACTTTCTTGACATCGGGTCTAGAAGTTGTTACATAAAGTAAACTCCCAATCATTGATCTATAGTGTTTTGGATATACAACTTTGGACTCATCTTCCTTGCTTAGTTTGCATCCAACTGTCATAGGTGTACAAACAGGTTTGCAATATTCTAACTGGAATTTCTTAAGCATATCTTTAACATACTTGGATTGATGGATAAACAATCCCCTTTTGGAATGTACTATTTGTAATCCTAGAAATAAATTCAGTTCACCAAGAAAGGACATCTCAAACTATTGTCGCATCCTCCTAGCAAAGTCCTTACTCATTTTTTAATCATCGTTTCCAAATATAATATCATCAACATATACTTCCACAATAATCATACTATCACCAACAATTTTACAATAAAATTGATGTATGTTGATCCTCTTTTGAGGCCTTGTGCTTGTAAATAATAATCTAGCCTTGCATACCATGCTCTGGGTGTTTGTTTTAGCCCATGGAGTGCTTTATTTAGTTTACGTACATAGTCGCCTTTGTTAGTTAATTGAAATCCTTATGGTTGCTCAATATAGACTTCCTCTTCTAAGTTTCCATTGAGAAATGTTGAATTGACATCCATCTGGTATACTTTCAATTTTTTGTAGCTGGAAAAGGATAAGAACATCCTAAATGCCTCTAATCTAGCCACAGGTGCAAACGTTTCTTCAAAGTCCACCCCTTCAACCTGAGCATGCCCTTTACATACCAATCTGGCTTTGTTCCTGCTTACTTGCCCATTCTCATTCAATTTTTTTTTATACACCCATTTAGTTCCAATGACATTCTTATTTTTTGGTCTTGGAACCAGTTCCCAAGTTTGATTTTTTTCAATCTGGTCCAATTATTCATTCATAGTTTTGACCCAATTCTCATCTTTGCATGCCTCTTTGATTGAGTTGGGATCAATATGTGAAAAAAGTGTTATTTCTATTTGATACAACAGGTGTCTTCTTGTCTACACTCCATTGCTTTTATTTCCAATAATCAGTTCTTCGGGATGATTCTTTTGAGTTATTCTTGAGGGTGTCTTTGTGTCTATTCTTGGGGATTCTTCTCTTATCTCTTATTCTCGAATATATTCCTCGTATTCACTGGTATCCATATCATACTCAAGTGTATATCTTCCTTTTCTTATTTATTCTCTTCTACTTCTTCTTCTTGTGTACCAACTAACTCATCATCATCTTCATCTTCATTGTCAAGCATGGTCTCTTGATGTTTGATCCTTATTGTTTTTAAATCATCCACCTTAACATTTGCACTCTCAAAAATCTTATGTATTCTAAGATTGTAGCATCTATATGCTCTCTTGGTAGAAGCATATCCAAGAAAGATACCTTCATCAGATCTAGCATCAATTTTTCTGAGATTCTCATCAAGCCTTTTGATGTAACACTTACTTCCAAAGACCTTGAACTATTTTACCGAAGGAGCTCTCCCAAACCATAGTTCATAAGGAGTCTTATTACTATTAATCATGAGCTGACCTTTGCTTAATATGTATACTATTGTGCCTACAACTTCCCTCAATATCCATCAGATAATATTTCTTCATTGAGCATAGTGTTTGCAGCTTCCTGGATTGTTCTATTCCTTCTCTCAGCAATCCCATTTTGCTAAGGTGTTATGGCAGCAGAGAATTGTCTTTTTATTCCATGATTTTCACAGAAGAGGTCAAACTCTTTTGAGGTGAACTCACCACCATTGTCTGATCTAATACATTTGGTTTTTGTCTCTGTTTCATTTTCAACAAGGGTTTTAAAATCTTTGAATTTGTTAAGTGCTTCTGATTTTTCCTTAAGAAAACATAACTAAGCCATTCTTGTAAAATCATCAATGAACAACATAAAGTAGTACTCTCCTTGCAAAATCTTGGTCATTGTAGGTCCATAGAGGTCGGTGTGAACAAGATCCAAAGGTTTTGAGGTTGAGTATTATTTTGTTTTGAACCTTATTCTAGTTTTCTTCCTCAGTTGACAATGTATACACATAGGATTTGAGGGCTTTGTGATCTTTGGCAAGTTTCTTACTGCCCCAAGATTGTTGATTTTTACTAAATTGTCAAAGTTAATGTGCCCCAACCTTCTATGCCATAGCCAACTTTCATCTAATGAATTTATATGACACTCCTCATCCAATTTTGTATTTAGTATATATACATTCTCAGGAGTTCTAGGAGCAGTACCAACCATTTTTCTTGAGTCCTCTCTCCTAATATCACATTTTTTGGAATCAAAGATGCAAATGTTCCCCTGATCATAAGTTTGGCTGAGACTTAATAACCTAGGTTTCAGTTTTTCAACAAGCAACACATCCTTGGCTTTGTCTTTTCCCAAATTCACAGTGCCTTTCCCAAGTATGTTACCTGAAGCATTGTCACCAAATATAACTTTACCCTTTTGTTTCTTTAAGTTCAAAAACTTGTCCTTATTTCATGTCATATGTTTTGAGAAACCATTGTCAACATACCATATATCTTCTATATATTGGGATTTCAAGGAAATACAACACTCCTCTTTTGATGTTTTTTCTTTCCAGAGCTTCTTTTGCTCTCTAATGAACTTTGGTTTATCTGAGAATTTCGTTAATCTGCAATTACTTGCTTTATGTCCATAATTATGACATTTGAAGAGGTCTAATTTTCCTTCTTATAATTTATGATTTTAACTTGATCTACTGTTTTGTTATCTTTAAGGTTATAGTTCTTAACCCTCAAGTTTTTCCTTCTATATCCTCTACAATTCATAGCGTTGTGTCTGAAATTAGAGCATGCAAAGCAATAACCAATGAAAATGTGTGGATACCTATTTTGATAAAACTTATTTAGTGTTGTCTTATATTCCTTCTTGATGGGTGGAAGTAGTCTTATGGAGTTTTGATCATTGCTTGTCTTTTCTTCATCTTTCTTCTTGAATGTATTGAGGAGAGCATCTACATAAGATTTTGAGTTAGCTTGGTTTTCTTCTTGAGAATAACCTACTCCATTTTTGTTAATTGAATCCCTTTGTGTGGTTATAATCTTATCTAAGATTTTAGAGCTATTTTCATATCTTGTTTGGATAAGTTTTGCATCAAGATATTTTATTAGGTGAACCAATTATGCCTCCATTCTTTCACAGGCTATTTATTTCTCTTTAAGAGACTTTTCCAGACTTTCTTCCATCCTATTTTCTTCTAGGATTTGGTTTTTCAGGTTGCTCATGAGTTTCTCTATTTCTTTTTCTTTATGTTCATGTTTTTCTTTTTGTTCAACTACAAAAATTTACAGTTGTCTATATCTGTTTTTGTATTTTCTTAATTCATCCAAGGCACTGAGAAGTTCTTCTTCCATATTAACCTCTGCTTCATCTTCTAACTCTTCCTCATGCTCAATTTCTTCTATCTCATTAGACTCTTCAATACCTAGAAAAATGACTTCATTATCATCACTGTCACTAGAGTCTAATGAACCGTTGTTTTCTTCTTTTGAGTAAAAATCATTTTTCCCTTTGTAATACTTTTTCTTATAGTGGGGTTTTCCCTTCTTGTATTGTTTATTTGTGTCTTCTTCATCTTCAGGTTCTTCCTTGGGATAGGGACACTTGGTTGAAAAGTGTCCAACTTTTCCACAATTAAAACATTTGAAAGGCAGCTTGCCTTTGTACCTCCCTGATCTTTTCTAAAGTTTTTTAATAAAATTGGCTTCTTCTACATCATATTCTTCATGATGGTTGGATTGAGGTTTTTGCTTCTAATTTTTTGTTTTCTTGAGCACCTTGAAGGTTGTCTTTCCTTTTGGGATGTTCTCATGACCTAATATCAACTCATAGGCTATGAGGATTCCATACAATTCATCCATGGTGAGTTCATATAGTTTCTCTCGATATTCAAGAGTGGACACTTTAGGATTATATAGCGTAGGTAGTGTTCTTAGTATCTTTTCAACTAACTCATTGTCTGACACTTCTACTCCCAAAACTTTGATTACATTAACAATATTATCAACTCTTTTGAAGTACTCTAAGATATTTTCTTCATCCTTCAATTTTAGACCTTCATATTGTACTTTGAGATTCTAAAGTTTGGCCCTCTTTACTTCGAAATATCCTACATATATAGTTTAAAATATATCCCAGATTTGTTTTTCATTTTTACAGTTTAGTACTTTAACAAGGATCTTCTTACTCAGTCCAGTTTGTAGTGTGTTTAAATCCTTTGCATGTTCCCAAAAATTATTTTTGTCTTCTACTTCTATGGGAGTGACTTTTGGAACATCATATCCTTTTTCAACTAATGTCCATACTTCCAGTCCAATGGAAATCATATAGATTTTCATTCTAACACTCTAGAAGACATAGTCTTCACCATCAAATGGGGGACTTTTGATGACATCTTCAATTGCTGATCCATTCTTATGTATATTTCTCTTCAAGTGATTTAAACCTTTAGTGAAGAGACATGCTCTGATACCAATTAAAGGATCAAATCATGTTACTGAGAGGAGGGGGGGTGAATCAGTGACACAATAATTTGATCATATTTTTTTACTTTTGTCAATGAAAACAAATTTGAACACAATATTTTATCGTGGAACCCAATTGGGAAAACCACAAGCACTTTTCTATTAACTACAAATTTTTGTTTTGCAAGGTACAATAGAAGGAATATATTCTTCCTCTTTAGATCAACACCCACTGATCAGGATGCACCCACACCCTTGTTCACCAGCTCCACCTGGTAGGAGTTTACAACCCCCTATTTATTCAACTACAACTGACAAGGAAGCACCTACTCCCTTTAACAACCACATATCCTTTTAAAAACCATCTGACTTGTTTTTCATAAATCGATCACATGTATGAATCAATTTCTTTTTAACTCGATTTCATATCTCTGCAAATATTGCAGAAACCGAGTTCTATAGAGGTGCTTCCTTCAACCCATTTACATGTGACCACAGGAGAAGAACCATTGGCTTATTAATTTAAGCATTGTCTCTTATTTCTCCATTTTCCTTTTAGCCCCCATATGTCTAGTGTTGGGACCATGTTCTTCGGTACTTCGTCCTTCGGGACGTCAGGCCTTTGCAACCTTTCAAATCTCCCGAATCTAATTCCACCAAAACAGATCGGACGGTCAACATTCGTTATTCTATTAGTCAGATGATCCTGACTTGTCCATAGGTTTCAAACAAATTGATGATCATGACTTAATCTACAGGTGAATGAATGGTTCACATTTATTTTGGGAGTTTGGGGCTTCGGGGGTTTGGATAATCGTTGCTCCAATTTCCTCTCGAGTGATCACCTGTCAAATAATTCATAAAGTGGTGGAGACCTTTTGCTATCATTTGACACTTACACTTACTCTATCCTTCCACTGTACTTGATCAATGGTCGAGAATGCTCCCGAAGTGTTCTTCATATTAGACTACTCATGTCCACTTCGGGACTTCGGGTGTTTGCGGGTGATGAAACTCCCGAAGTGAAAACTCCCAGAGTGACGTAACTTGTTGATGTCACTTGTGTGACGTGGCAATGACTGAGTGGTTGCCACATGTCACTTATATTCATGGTTTATGTATTCCTAAATTACCTATGGGACCTTGACATTTGTCATCATCTGATTACGCCACGTGTCCTTGTTGACATATATCTCTTCATGTGGCACATGTTCTTCTCCTTGATATAATGGTCAGAATACTTCCCGAAGTGTTCCTCTGATCGGACGACTCATGTCCACTTCGGGACTTCGACCTTCGAGACTTCGGGTAATTCGATTTCTCCAGTTCCCAATTCTCCCGAAGTGAGATTCCCCGAAGTGTAAACGTCGAGTAACTTGACTTCATCTAATGGTCATTCTTTAACCCGAAAAGGCTTAACACAATCTAACGGTTGTCGGTAATTTGACTATTCGGGATCTCAGGTCTTTGGCCTTGCTTATCCTATCCTTCTAATTTGCTCGATATTATGGTCAGGATATATCTGAAGTGTTTCCTTAGATCAAACGACTTGCGCCTATTTCAGGACATTTGTGGCTTACTCTATCCTTCCACTAAACATGATATGATGGTCCTGATATCTCTTGAAGTGTTCTTCATATCGGACAGTCTACATTTACTTCGGGACTTCAGCCTTCGGGTGATATTTCTTGTTCTCAACCCTTTTCTCCTGAAGTGGTCAGCGCCAAAGCTGATCATTAGCACGGTCTGAATAGATCAAATGATCCTTATTTACTTCAGGACTTCAGGGCTCCGATTTTCGTCTTTACTTATCCTATTCTTCCACTTAAATTGATCCAAAAGTCTATGTGGATTGCAAAACCGTAACTTGTGTGTGGTTTAGTTCACCTCCCAAATGTCACAATTGAAGTTATGCGATTGTTGGTGGAAAAACTACAGTCGTCGATCTTTGAATCGATGAGATATGAAGGTCAAGACTAATTGTAGGATTGGAAATAACGTGTAGTTTAATTATCCCTTTGTGCTCTGCAATCAATCCCTACCCTTGATCTGACACTTGCATATCCAACGATCACGACTTAATCTGATCATTTGGTGGATCAACCATAGTCGTTGATCTTTGAGTCGATGAGATTTGACAATCTAGACTAATTGTGGGATTGGAAATAACATGTAGTTTAATTCTCCCTTTGCGCTCTGCAATCAATCCATGCCCTTGATCTGGCGCTTGTGTATCTAATGGTCCTGGTTTGTCCTGTGGGGATTTCGATCCCGATCACTTTTCTGCACTGTGATTTCCCTTCTGAGCTTCATGTGCATCATTGACTATTGACATCAATGACAATATGTCCAACATGATCTCCATTTCACACTACACTACGTAAGATGATATGTAGGACAACTCAACCCAATATACTTATGTGCAGAATATTCAGTTTATGTTCTGAACATGACCTATAATAGTCTTCTGCATTGCTGCCAACTATCTATTATATTCTTATGTGCAACCCACCACCTTGCAGGAGTCGCTTTCAACACAATATCTAAGGCTAGCAATCTTTTTTGATTTGGTATATGCAATTCAAATTATTTTACAAAAATATCTACATCTGTTAGTCCATTATACTTCATGGGATCACATACCTCAGCTCCAATCTAGTGCAATGTGTAGATAATATGGGCACATCTTCTTGTAGATACTTCATGTATCCTCTGTTGCCAATGTTCCACGGCTTCTTCTGAATTTGACGCTTAAGAACTGATACTTCACCAACTGAGTACACCCTCAACAGTAGGATTAATACATTCATCCATCTATGTGGTCACATTGTAAAGGTTATCAAGTTATTTTCCCCTTTTCGGTTCCACATATCGCCTTCCTTCCGTGGGATCTAATGGTGTAGTAAGTCTCAAGTTTGATACTTAACAGATCAATTGTCTCTTTTTTATATCAATAATGGTTTGGTTATCAAAATCCCAAACGAATCCAAGTAATAGTGGATAAGGTTTACTACCATCCACTACCTTGATTACTTCAAAATTTGTTGTGTTGTGCACTCCATCGATGTTAACATTCACCCCTTTCAGTCTTCCAATCGAAAGAATCTTATGTTGATTTGCTAGCCTCAACTGAATTGTTGACCATATCAACTTTGGTTTTCCCATCATTTCCCATGTGTTCTTTGGAATGACATTCACATCATATCCCATATCCCAGATGATATTATCCATATCATAGTATCCTACTTGTGCATGAAGTCAGAATTCCCTATCCATCCTTTTCTTGTGTTGTATCTGGTTGACTGCTCGTTGTGCAACAAATGATTCTTTACCTTACGCGCACTAGTATATCATCTCGCATAGCACATTCAATGTCATTTCATCCTTTATTAGTTCTAAAAAAATATTTAAGAAACTTTTCAGAGTGCTTACCTTCTCAACTATCCTTTTTGTCATCGAGTGGTCATAGGTTGGAGGTGTTAGTGTCCTATAAATAGTTTATTAGAGTTTGAATTAATTGTGTAGTGTAGGGTCTCATAAAGACCATGTTTTGGGTTTCATAAAGACCATGCTTAGGTGAAAATTGTTTTCATGATTCAATGGGTTTTGTGGTTAATAAAATATTTAGATAAGGTATCACAATAAAGTTTGAGTCATGAGCCATGTGGTCTTAGTGTCAAAATGGTTATGGATTGTCATGTCATCACAATTTCATTATGAGAGGTCACGTGGTATAATCAATTAAATTCAATCTTGTCATAATTCAACAAATCTCATGAGCTCAAATCCGTTGAAGGAACGTGGCATCATCAAACAGTTGGAGCGTTGCACAAGTTGTTGTGCAATCTCCTAAACGTTGCGCACTTGGGTATTGAAGTACAAAAAACAAATGATTGGTTCAAGTGGCGGTTTAAATGGATTGTGGATTTCAAATTCATCATATTTCATTAAAAAAAAACCTTGGATACCATTTCTCTTCTATGCAAATCTACATAACCCATCATTCAGTTTGTTGTGCAAGGGGTACAAGGAACGTTGCATACAACACTGCACACCACTACATCATTTTCTCTTGTGCCCCTTAATCATTGGTTCTATCTACTGATTGATGTTTAAAAGGAAGACCTTCTTTATGAATCTAAAGACTCAATATTTTCCCTTAAACACATATCTTTTTCCTTGCTAGATCAAACCCTACTTTGTTATTCCATGTGCATCTGCAATTGTTTCTTTTTTACCCTGTGCACAATCTTTCTAGTTTATTACCACATGTAAGCGACATATATCAACATCATGGTGACTCCAGAAGGCAGGAGGAGCAATAAAAAGGATGGTGATATTGTTATATTTGATCCTCAATACCTAAGGTGAGTGAATGCAGATCCAACAATCAGGGTTTCTTTTGAACAAGTGGATGCATCACATTTTGTGAAAATCTTCAAGGGTACAACATGCAGATGAAAAAAGAGTTTTCATTAAGCTTCAATGGCATTGAAGATAAGGTAACAAACATGCAATTTCAGGTTTCTGAGGACACCATAGCTACTATAACAGAGATCCCTTCTCGTATGCAACTAGATTTGTCTTGCTATCATGAATTTTTGAAGCCTGAGTTTAGAGACACGAATTTTGGAGCCACGACACCTAGAGAAATATTGTTAGAAAATCATAGAAACTTGTTGAGGGTAATTCAAAGGTTTTTCACATGTGAAGGAAGGTTCACTAGGGTTTACCAATATCATATCATGTTATTAATGCATTTCACTAGTAGGAAACCCTTGAATCTTCCCTATTACCTCTACAGAAACCTAGGGAAGATGGTTGATAGAGTGCAAGTAAGGAAAGACCAGGTGGAACCCAACCTCTTCCATTTTTCATTGATAAATTTGTTGGTGTTAAAAGAACTCAGAAAGATGAATCAATATTGGGAGGCTTTTGCATCTTCATCAAAGATAGTAGAATATTCTTTCAGCAACCCACAGAGCATGAGAGATACACCCTCATCTACAACAAAAACCACCACAAATTTCTCTGAGATTTTTGTCAAAAAGAGGGAAAAGGAAATTGAGGAACCTGCAGTGAGCCAACAAGCTAAAAAGAAAGGGAAAAATCTCCAGTTTTCCCTAGAGGTGGTCAAAATTCCTAGTAAACCATTTACTAGGTCTGCAACAAAAACAATGCCTATCGTGCACACATCACAAGAACCTAGTTAAGTTTCAGAGGTTTTCACATAAACAACTCTCCCTGATGAAAAAGACAACCTTATCATTGAGCTGCAAGAACAATTAAAGAAAGCTCATTTTGTCATAGCACAACTGCATCATGAGAACATGGAAATGAAGAAAGATACTTTAGTGGAAGGTGAAATATTATTTCCTTTAACTCCAACAGGATCCAAGGAAAAAGGTAAAGGGAAGGAAGTAGAGTTGAACCCAGAGGTGGAAGAAATTTGTATGCCTAGGCTTCCATTCACCAGGTCATCAGTTAGAAATTTGCACACTCAAGAAGGAACTCCATCCAAAGATAAATCAACAACAAAGGAGAAAAAATAAACCTCCCCTAGGCAAGTATACTAAACAACTAAGAGAGGCTCAGAATGTAATAATTCAACCCAAGGAAGAAAACAAAAAAATTAAACTTAAGTTTGAGCAGCATTTAGATGATTGTGAGCCTACTATTGAAAATTATATGGAAATGGTTAGAAGGACCCTCCCACTACATAAACAATTGAAAATACTCTACCAACAGAATTTTACATTGAAGAATGAGAACAGAGCTCTCAAGCAAAATTTGTAGCAGTTGGAGGCAGGAAAGAAGGGAAAGGTCAAGCTTGATTTGCTTGTTGAAGCAACTGAGATCTAAGCCCTTGGATGCACTCATTTTTGTATTTTTTATGACATCACAAGTTTTTTTCCCATATAGATTTTGGAATTTTGGTTTGGGGTTATTAGCTATAAATGTGAAATTTACAGTTGTGCAACAGACTTGCTGCACAACTGTGACAATCTTGTTTTTTGAGAAACAAGAAGGGATTTTTTTGTCACCTTCAACTCAAAGTCTAATCACAGGGGTAATAAGGAGATGAATATGAAAAATGCAGTCAACCAATCACTTGATCAGGCTGAGGTAGTATGGGTTCATTTATTGCAGTTTGTCATACTAGGGTTTTGAGGCTTGCTTTAAAGGAACACATGTCATAATGAAGGAGGAACAATAATTATGAGGCACTCACTCATAATTAAGAGGCCATAATTACCATCAACCATCATCATCCATCAACCAAGTTCAAAAAAAATGAACAATGTGCAAAAGAGAGTCTTTGTTGCGCAACTGTGTTGTGTTTCTGTTGTAGGTTGTTGTTGTGCAACAGCCTTGTTGTGCCACTGTGATAGGGTGTCCAATATGCATCCAGAAGGTATCTGGATCAGCATGGATAGGTCATCAGAGGTTCTATGTCATATTAAACGATCACCAATGTCAAATATCACCACATCGAGGATTTGAACACATTCTTGTTAAGTTGTTATGATGCCATTAATGAGACAAAGTTGACTCCTTCCTTGTAGCAACTAGTTGAATATTTTGTTGCTAAAAGATATGTAATTGTAGATCATCTTAGGATAGCAGTTGAATTTGAATTTTCCAAGATAGAAAGACATTTTTGTATATATTTTATGAAGCTACATCAGCTCAAGGTTGGTTGGGAGTGTATGAGAGTTTTCATTGACTCAATATTGAAAACATTTTCTAGAGATTAATGAAATTTTGTTTCGACCAGAAGTCCCTGTAAGTTGACATTAGAGATTCATGTGATTATTTCCTTTTATGCTTATGTTTCTCCTGTTCATATGTTCTTATTAATTTAGTTAATTGTGTATGTGTATTTCTTCTTTAAAGATTCAGTGAGGTGTATGTGGAAGAATTCACTTAAAATTGGTGCTTTGTTATATATAGTTTCATATCCTTTCTTATATAATCACCCTGGGATTCATCCTTGATCGATGCCCCAAGGGGTTGTTCATTTTCTCTTTAAACTTCATCTACAATGAAATTTGAATGTGTAAAGGGGATTTTTCTACCTTGCCTCTGAGATTGTCATCGTTCAATTAACCAAGTGCCCATCAAATTACCATTGATATCCCATTTTGACTCTGTTTCCCAATGGAATTTCTACCCACATGGCCACCAACTCTATAAATTTGATCTTGCCTTAAAGATCTATCCTTTGTACAAAATTCCAAATCAATCCTTTCAGTGATTGATTTAAAGAGAGAGTGCCCTCTCTGGGTTGGAAGGGCTAGCTTTCAGCCTCAAGTTGGTTTGTGGTTACCTCTATGATTTGCTTCCTTAGCCAAAAGAAATTTACAGAGTGATAAAATTTTGGCGTTGTTGTTGGGGAGCGAAGGTGAAATATTTCATGGGAGAATGAAAAAGTTTTAGATCTCATTCCCAAGGGTGATAGTGAATTAGACACAGTCTTGGTTGAATATTCTCCCTAGCGACTCCAAATTTGAAGATCATTTGCAGATAAAGTTTTTGTTAGAGAATATTGGCTACAAGAAGAAAACACACAAGGCAACATTCAAATCATGATCCTTCAGAGGTTGTTGATGATCCAAAGAATCTCCTACACAAAACTGAAAGGAAAGAATCACAATCAGGTATTTCACTGGATCGAGTTTACTCATTTCCCAAATATGGAGTAAAACCAATTTACAGAGTGATAACATGAGGCATGTCATACACAAGTGGCTTGTTATACACAGGTTGTGAAATCAATGCTACCCATTTTTGTTTCTATCAGTTCCTTCCTTCCTTGCTTATATGTGTCTCTCTCTCTTCTAGGATCAAACATCAAAGGAGGGTCTATTAATTTCCTAACCACTGGTCAGTTTGAATTCCTTGTTCCATTGCATCAACTCATTTTCTTGATCCTCCATGCATAACTGCTTCTAACCTTGGTCGATTGTCACACTCTTCCACTACTATCATTTGAATATTCTGGTTCCTCTTTTCCTGCCACTTCGTGATCAACTGTGGACATTCTTCCATCACATGATCCAACTGTCTAAAATATGTGCACATTGTACAAGGATTAAAAAAAAAATCGCGTCAAATGCCCAAGCTGGTTACAATTATAACATATCATTGGTCCTCTTCCTCTGTCAAATCCTCCTCTTCCCCGACCTATGAATCATCATATTCCTCCTTGATTGTATCCCCTTGGAGTATTATATTTCAGTACCCCTCCTTCCTATCTGTATTCATCTTGAAATATGTATGCATCTGTGGTGCAGTGTGTTCTCTCATTTAGATCGAGTGTACGACATTCCTTTTCATCATGTCCCACAGACTTACAAAAATTAAAAAATAAGTTTTTGGCAGTGCTCTAATACTTTAGCATCAAAGGAAAAGCAGTTGGGTGATGACCCATCGTTCTGCATATCTCACACAATACGCCTCCTCATGGGACCAAGGGATTTAGTGATTTTGTAGCCAAATATTCTTTAAAGTCTAGACACACATTCTTAGGATGACCTTCCTTTATGCATGTAACACACCAGACTTCTCTCTTTTCATTCCCTTTAGCAAGTTCCTGCAACTGAATTGTCAATGTTTCTAACTGCGACCGAACCTAAGCCATCCCTACACCATTTTATCCTATAGGGGATGCATAGGGGATGATTCCAGTTTCATGGTGATCTCTATAGCTCATGACTGTGACATAATCTTATATTGCATCAATGGGCATCATATATGTGATAACAATCCTGCAATGAACCATTCCCTGTGTTTCTTATCTAGAATCTGAAAGGTCAATCGATCCATCAATATCTTGAATCTTTGGTCAAAATCCCATATTGATTCATTCTAAAACTGCTTGATCTCTTTTAGTTATATTGTACACTATGATTCAGAAGTCGGTTTCTAGAATTATTTCAAAAGGGCTTGCCTAATGTATTCCAACGTTCTAGCTTGTCCCACAGGTGCAGTGGACTAATGCCCACATATTATCCTCTCTGGTTGGAATTTTTTTATTAGTCATTATTTTACAGGTCCCATTAGTTTTTTATGAGAGACATTTCATTGTCCTCGAGATTCCTGGGCCAGCATCTAGAAGGTTAATGGTTTGGATTTTATTTTTTTTCAGCCACAAATTTCTAAGCCTTCAGCCCCTGCTTACTATGAAGTGAGGGACAACCTCTTCTTGGGTTAGTACACCAGAAAAACCCAAAAGGTGAGGAGATGAGGGGATGAAGTGTGGAAATTGACAAGTATGGTCGGGAATGGCACGATGAATTGTAAAAAGGACCTACCAATAACATACATATCCCTAAGGGTGACCCACTTACTAGAGCACAATGTCAACCACCAAAGTGAAATAGGGAAAAGAGAATAATGTCCAAGCAAATGCCACCTAATCAAAAGCAGTAATATATGTAACAAACTCAAATGCCTCAAATATTGAAATGACACTCACCATACTACATGACTTGTACCTCATGGAGTAATACCCAATGTCTTGTAGAGGCCAGCTGATGTGGTGGATATCGTCATGACAAACTTGGAGCTATGGTGGTGAGGTGGGTCTTTGTCTGTGCAAGCAGACATTGCTTGGTCAATTTGTCTCTCGGTACTCCATATCTGCAACCTGAGGGCCTAGATATATCATCTCCTTAGTTATCCCTGGGATTTGGGGATAACAACCTTCATTTCAGTGTTCATCCATTGGTTTTAGTGTGTGTTGCATTGATTTCAATATATTATCTTCATTCTAAAGTTCATGCATTGGTTTCAATGTATATTGCATTGATTTCATCCATGAGATAACATAAAACAATAGGGTGCATTGATTCAAGTGATGATATGATGAAAATGATTAATTATAATCATTTTTCATCGTATCTTTATTTAAAATCAAAAGGACTATAACTATACATGTCTAGTTTCCTTCTTTGTCGAGTAGACCTCCTTAAATTTTGAGGTGGAGTTTCTTCCTCCTCTTTTGAACTCTCTAAACCATCCTCCTCATCAAGTCCACCATGAACTTATTGTTCATTTTTTGGTTCAACTTCTTAGTCTTGGGTGGTATATGAACCATTAACTTCTTCTCATGCTCTTCTAGTTGCATCACTGAGGGATAAGACTTAACTTCTCTAAAAATAACCTTTTTTCTATACAAAAATTTTCTAACCATAGAATCCCAAAGCTTGTACCCTTTCATATCAACACCATAGCCAATGAAGATACATTTCATTTGGCCTTGTTATCGAACTTAGGTTGCTTATCCTTAGGCACATGATAATATGACTCACAACTAAAAACACAAAGATGTTGAAGTGAGGACTTATTTCCTGTCCAAACCTCCATAGGGGTCTTATCCACAAGAGCTTATGTGGGAAACTTGTTAATCAAGTAACATGCAGTAGAAACCACTTCTTCCCAAAATTTCTTCTATAAGTCAGTGCCACTAATGATACTCCTATCTCTCTCCATTAAAGTTATATTCATCCATTCTACATCTCCATTCTATTGAGGGGTATACATAGTTGTCTTATGTTTTTTAGTTTCATTCTCTTTATAAAACGTATCAAACAATGAAGAAAAAAACTGACCGCCATTATCAATTCTCAACACCAAGTAATCTTCCTACCAATTTGATTCTCCAAGATATATTTAAGCTCCTCAGACTAACAAAAAACCTTATATTTAGTTCTAAGAAAATATACCCATGTCCTTCTAGAATAATCATCAATGAATGACACATAATACACAGACTTATAAATATAAGGAAATTTAATTGAACCAAACACATCATAATGAATTAAGTCCAACAACCCAGAAGATTTGTGAGAATTAGAATAAAATTGAACATGTTTTTTTTTCCATATATGTAGTTCTCATAGAAATCAAATTCAAGAGGACAAGCATTCAATCCATCGATAATATTTTTGTTTTTCAAGTCCCATAAGTTGTAACATACCCAACCACCCTGGATGGGTCACATCACGCAAAACATTTCTCTTTATCAGCTCTGATACCATTTTAGTAACGTCTCCAACTAGGCAACAATACATGTGAAATACACATAACACAAAACTTTTGCTAATAAAAGTCATTATTTTTTTGTTATCCATTTTCCCATAGCCTACAACTACAATTTATAACAGATTTAGCTACAACAATAACCATAAAATATATGCATCTGAAGCATGCTAATAATCAACAGGAGATACAAATAAACCATTTATTACATCAACATATAAGTCGTTCTCATTCACGTGAAGTTCATGCACAACAATAACACATGTAAATAACTCGGTACAAGATTAAACATTATCTTAAACAAGAATCATGCAACCAGTTTCTTGGGACAGATGTTCCACCCAACCGTAGACTGACTTTTTCAAATCTCAATAGCCAGACTAGTCACCTTGATCTGAGGCTAGCAATCCACAAAATAGGGTGGTCTCTCACAGTCCACTCACAACTCATAAATCTCTCAACCCAATTTATATTCTCCTATAGTTATCCCGACTTTTCCACCAACTCTCTTCCTCTTGATATGCCCAACCCAAGGAATGCACCATTCGTTTATCAGAGATAACCTAAGGGATGTACCATCAATTTATCAGGGATAAACCAAGGGATGAACCAACCATTTATCAGGGTTAACCCAAGGATTGTACCATCCATTTATCAAGGATAACCCAAGGAATGTGCCATTCATTTACGTAGGAGTTCACTCTTCCAGCCTGACAGCCAATCTCTTCAGTTCTCCAGATCCAATTCTCTCCAATTACACTCTAGTTATGCTCCAGACTTGGCCCTCCTATGGCCGCACCAACTCCAAGCTCTCTTTTCTTCTCTATGTCCCCCTTCCATGCACAAACTTGACTTACTTCTCAATTGTTTGAACTGTTGTTACTTCTGTCTCAACCCATACAAAATTCCTCTCTTTTTCTTGTCTTTCTTGACTCACACTCTTCCCCAATATGATTGTACTTAACCCCCATGTGCCCAATAAATTTGGTATTTGACCACTCACACCCACCCTTTTACATGTATTCAATGATTAGCTTTGGAAACACTCAATCAGAAATGGGAAGGTTCATATACAATAGTAGATTTAGGAAAATGGGTTAAACCATTAGCATGGGTAATTCCCCCATTGGACCCCTCTTGGCCATTATCCTAGACACTCCCATCTCTTGTAGATTAATTCATCCCCCATCTCTTTTCCATGTCCCCTTAGCATCCGACATCACATTTTATTATTAAAACAATGAAATATAATTCTCATATTACATCGCTTGGTCGTAGCCACATATTGTATCTACATAAGCATTAATCAAACTGAGAATTATAATGGGGATGTTACATTCCTCCTACCCTACAATTGTGTGCCTTCCTCGGTGCACTCTATGCCGATATACATATATGAAAATTTACATCACAATACTTAGAAATAAAAATTTTGCAATGTAACATATCTAGCAACAACTCCAACCAAAATATCATGTTCCTCTCAACTCGTCGACCCAAATAATGCACCATTCGTTTATCAGGGATACCCAAGGGATGTACCATCCATTTATCAGGGATAACCCAAGGAATTCTCCAATCATTTATCAAGGTCCCCAACGCAGTTGGCCAGGACTCTAAGATGTGGTTCCAAAACTCTAATTGATCAAAATGGAGTCTTTCATTATGTTCTCCTCAAAACTGTCAAAAATTTGTGGGTATTATGCCTGCATGTTTTCTTCGTGCTCCCATGTAGCGTCTTCAAGACCATAACAGCTCCATTGAACCTTTACCAACCCTATGGATTTATTACTGAGCACTTTGACCTTCTGGTCCAGGATGTGTAGTGGTTCCACCCGAAAATCCTCTTCGTTCTCCACCTGGATCACATTCCAATCAATTACATGATTAGCATCAGGTATATACTTTTTAAGTAATGATACATGAAATACATTATGAATACACATTGATGTAGTTAAGGAAAGCATGTATACAATTGGCCCTATCTTTTCTAATATTTCAAAAGGACCACAATATCTTGCTGCCAACTTTGGGTAGCTTCCTAATATTAGTGAACTTCTCTTTACCGTCACTTTCAAAAAAAAATGTTATCCCGCTTTAAAATATCTGAAAACTCTGCTCCTATCTGCATAACTTGTCTTCCTATTCTAGGCAACCTTCAAATTCTGCTTAATCCTTTCCATCCAATCTTCCATTTCTTTTAGCAATTCTGGCCCAACAACTGCTTTGTCTGTTGGATTATCCCAACTCACTGGGGTGTTACATTTCCTGCCACACAATGCCTCAAATGCACTCATTTTCAAGGAGGACTGATACCCATTGTTGTAGGAAAGTTCAACTAAATGATTATAACCTTCCCACTTTGATGGATGATCCATCACATACATTCTAATCATGTCCTTGATTATCTTGTTAGTCCTTTCGGTTTTCCCATCGGACTTTGGATGATATGTTGTACTAAGATTTAAATTTGTCCCAAATCCCTTGAACAAACCCTTCCAAAAATTGGAAGTAAACTTTGGATCTATGTCTGAAACTATTTCCTTAGGCAGTCCATGTAGCCTAGCAACGTCTCTCATATAAAATTCTGCAATATTTGTTTCCTTGTGTGTAGTATTTACTGGAATTAAATGTGTTAATTTAGTCAACTTATCCACCACCACCATGATGGAATCATGTTGCTTCATTGTTTTGGGAATCTTAGTAATAAAATCAACTGAGACAACTTCCCACTTACATTTCGGAAAGGGTAATGGTTGTAGCAAACATGTTGGGTGTCTATGTTTTGTCTTTAATTTTTGACATTCTAGACACATGCCTATGTAATTATCCACTTCTTTCTTCATTCTTGGCCAAACATATTGGCTTCTTACTGATGCAATTGTCTTATGATATCCTAGGTGCCCGACATATGGCACATTGTGCATCTCCTTCAATACTTCATTTTTCAGCTCACTGGAATTCGACACATGCACCTTACCTTTTTACATGATAATTACATCTTCTTTCAGCTCATAATAATTAAATTTTTGCTCAAAATTTTCTTTTTGTAATGTCTCTTTTATTTTTAAATAATTTTGATCTGAATTTGTTGCTGCGACAATTTTGTCTTTCAAATCTTTCTCATACATGTTAATGGCTACAATATGCACTTCATGAGCTCTCATGCTAAGTGCATCGACCACTTGATTTTCCTTTCCCTTTATGCGCTTAATTTCGAAGTCATATTCACTCATAAATTCCATCCATCTAGCTTGTCTAGCATTTAGTGTTGGTTGTCCAAACAAATGCTTCAGACCACAGTGGTCTATCCTTAGCTCAAATTTCTTACCCACAAGGTAATGCCTCCACATTTTCAATTCATGTACAATCATTGCTAACTCCAAGTCATGGGTAGCATAATTCCTCTCATGCTCTTTTAATTTTATATACTCATATCATACCACGTGATCCTTTTGACTAAGTACTCCACCAAGCCCTTCCTTGCATGCATCAATGCACACAACAAAATCTTCATTTGGATCTACAATATTCAAGATTGGAGAACTTGTCAATATTCTTTTCAACTATTGAAAACTCTCTTCACACTTGGAAGTCCATTCAAACTTCACAGCCTTCTTTTGCAAAGAAGTGATTGGACCTGCAATCTTTGAAAAACCTTTTATGAATCTTCGGTAATAATCGAAAAGACCCATGAATGATCTGACCTATATCAAATTCTTTGGCGCTGACCATCCTCTAATGGCATCTATCTTCTCAGGATCCACTTCTATCCCTACTACTAATATTAAATTCCCCAAGTAGTGAATCTTATTTGATAAAATATGCACTTACTTAGCTTAGCATATAATATGTTCTCTCTCAAAACTTGTAACACCATTCTTAAATGTTTCTCATGATCCTCTTCTAATTTGGAATAGACGAGTATATCATCTAAGAACACAATCACAAACTTGTCTAGGTACTCCCTAAACACTTCATTCATCAAACACATAAAAATTGTTGGGGCATTTGATAGTCAAAATGGCACTACCGTGAATTCATAATGCCCATATCTTGTTCTGAATGTTGTTTTGTTGATGTCTTCTTCCCTTATGCTTACTTGATGACAGCTTGATCTCAAGTCAATCTTTGAAAATATTCTTGCCCCTTTCAGTTAATCAAACAAATCATCAATTATGGGTAAAGGATACTTATTCTTTATGGTAACCTTATTAAGTTGCCTGGAATAAATACACAACCTTAAGGTTCCATCCTTATTCTTCACAAACAAAATCGAGGCTCCCTAAGGTGACACATTTGGGTGTATATACCCCTTTTCTAACAACTCTTCAAGATTCATCTCCAACTCCTTCAATTCTGGTGTACCCATTCTATATGGTGTATTAAACACTAGGGCAACCAAATCGATAGAGAAATCAATGTCTCTCTTTGGTGGAAATCCTTGGATTTCCCTAAAACATCGTCAAAATCCATCAAGGCCAAATGGTCTTCAATGATTTCCACTTTGTCTTTGGCTTCCTCCTACATATGGGCTACAAACACTTGACATCCCTTCCTGAAACTCTTCTTCAACTACATAGCTGAAATCTCTCTAACAACTACATCTCTTGGAATTCCTTGAATCTTTGATTGTTGGTATTCCTCATCGAGACATGTGATTGTCTTGTTGTAATATTATAAGACAACATGATGCTTTTCCAACCAATCCATTCCAATTAGACAGTCAAACGAACCCAATGGTATGATGTTTACATCTACCTTCGTGTTGAGTCCATTCATGTCTATTTGACAATATTTAACCAACTCATTGATATTTCTCTTAACCCCCATGGCTAACTGAACTAACCGCAATTTTGTATGCTTACTACTTTGCAAGTGAAATATTTCAACAATGTTATCATTTATGTAACTATGGCTAGCTCCAGAATCAATTAAAATTTCTATGGGTTGGTTATCAATCTTACCTTCCACTTTGATCATGGGGGATTAATATTATGCATGCTTGTTATCCAAGGTTGCATAAATCCTTGGCATACTCCCTCCCATGTCTCCCACTGTTTCAAGATTCTGAATTATGTGGATAGTCCTCATTATTTCTCCTTTATGAGGACAATACTTATATAATTGATTCCCCTCACATCCCCAACATTGAACATAATGCTTCCTTGGCCTTTTTCCAAATGAATTTGCAATTTTTTGCTCATTTTGGCTTGTCTGGCCTTGCTGACTTGCTTGGGATATATTTATGAAAAAGGGTGGCTTAAAACTTTTATGCCTTTGATTCTTTTTCTCTTTCATCCTGCCATTCCAAGTATTTTGGAACACAGGCCTTCCTTTGTTTTGCTCATAAAGGTGTCTTTCTCTCCTTATGGTTTCCTCCAAGGTCTTAGGGTTGTCGTATTGAATCTTGTCACTATAGAAGGAGGGTAACCCACTCAGAAACCTTTGGATGTTAACCTTCTCGTCCTTGATGAAGTCAACATACTTCAACAATTCAAAGAACCACTTCTCATATTCCTCCATTGTCGTGATTCCCAACTTGAGTTCAAAGAACTCCTTCATATTTCTCTCATAGTAATGCTCAAACATATGTTTCTCTTGGAAATATCCTTTGAATTTCCTCCATTAAATTCTCTTCTCATATAGGTTCTAAGCTTTCTTAAGTTGATCCCACCACATGGTTTCCTTTCCTTGAAAGTTGTAGGTAGTAATCCTAGATTCTAGGTGGGATGGGTAGTCATGCAACTATAAATATTTCCTCATTTCCAATAGCCAAGCCTCTGCCTCTTCTCCTTTACTGTGCTCACCATTGAAATTAGGTGGATTTTTTTTCATGAGTTCACTTTGCAAGATGTCTACCTCAGGCCTTCTTCTTTGCCTTTGAACAAGAGACACACTTGGGTTGCTTCTTGGTCTTGAACTTGCATGACTTCTTCTAGTGGACTGCCTTGGAGAATGATGGATCGTGCTCATGCTTCTTGACTGCCTATCATTTTCATGATCATCCCTTTTTTTGTGGGATCTGGATGTTGATACTTTTCTAGCACTAGTTGCTTGTTTGGTGCCATAATATTTATTAACTTTCTTGTGAAACATGTTCAAGCTATGAAGTATCTCTTCTTGAGCCTTCATAATCATTTCATTATCAGCCCCGTGTTGAGGAAAATGTATGAAGAACCTTACTCAATAATTTTCAAATCTTGTCGGGCTAAGGCAAGGTAGTTGGGAATGTCACCTGGAGTTTATAGCCTTTAATTCAAAAAAATCTCTTAATCTACAAATAATATGTACTAGGGACTAAGGCTGAGTTTATATGTTATATGTAATTGTCTAAAAGAAAGAAAGAAAAGATATACATAAGAGTGTACAAGAAAATAGACGAGAATAAAAGTAAAATCTAAACAATATCATTAAGATATCCATGTGAAACTAAAATCAAAGATCTGATTTTTATATTAATTTCATTTTGAGATACAAAGAAAAATTATCTTTACAAACCTCTACGAGGGTGGGACCAAAGTTAGATTTAGAAATCTCTGATGGACACCATACAAAAAGACTCTGACAACAAAATAAATTGAAGCTAAAGATCTAGATCAGCTTGCCATAAAAGTGTTGTCACTTGACTCTACAAAATATCCTTTATCAGTCATGAAATATAATCCATAAACAAACAAGAACACATCGACTACCAAGAAAGATCATAACCTTTAGAAACAAGTTGTTGAAAGATATGATTATGTTTTAAATCTTTCTTCCTTCAATAAGACCCTGCTATCATCAAGATGGTTTAGCTTTCTAGTAAACTTGAAAATGAAGAAAAAGAAGTATATCACAAGTACATAGCAGACCTTATATCAAAAGTTCTCCTTTTGTTATTTTCTCCTCCTTTGTCTCTTCATTTGATTGAGATTTTATTCTTCTTCAAACAAGTTATGGTAGTTCAAATACCTTTATTTTGTTAAGCTTTAGTTAGCTTAACCAATAGTTTGAGACAAATATATAATAATAAAATAAATATGGGTCTTTAAATAATAACTAAATAGGTGGGACCCCTAATCTCTTTGTTAAATTATGAATCTTCCTTGTTACTCCCTTTTTATTGACTTCAATAATCGACATAATGTGAAATATAATAAGCCAAAATATGCTCAAACACTTTCCTTGTAACTCCCATTCATATAAATAGTCAAGCATTCTTATCATTAAGAAAAATAAACATGACTATTGACCAAAAATAGGATAATATCCATGATGTCCAAAACATTATGTCTAAATATATGCTTGTTGTCCAAAAAAAAAATTGTTTGTTATCATATCTATAACAACATCAAAATCCATATTTGCTATGAGAGGCGGTTTGCCTCTTTTCACTGTTTCCCTCCTTTGATCCTTATGTTGTACTACCTTGTGTAATAGCCTTAGGCTGATAGGAACCTTGAGGATGGATTTTGTTGATGACATGGGATAAATTTTCTTTGAGGTGGATATGGGAGGACACTGATTCAAAGGAATTTTCAGAAGAGTTAGGGGAATTGACCACTTTTTTCCCTTTATCAATCTCTAGTTTAGGCATGGTAGTTTTGAGCCTTTTACTTACATGTGAGTATTGGCATGGCGAAGCAATGCGATCAACTTGAGCATTTGGATTGAATGGCGGTGGAGGAGGAGGCAATGGAAACGATATTCTAGGCCAACCATTATGATGTGCAACATGTTGATGGACGATCTCTTGCCAACCATCATTGGCAGGTGGTTCTAGCTGCATAGAAACATGAGGGGGAACAAGGATACCAGAGAAGTTTTGATGTGGCTGGAAAGGAGGCCTCTCAGGTCAAGGTTGGAGAATCCCTTGGCCAACTAGGTTGAAGAACCCATCTTGAAAAATATGATTTATTTCTTGTGAAACAACGTCAAAATGTATCTTGAATCATGGCCTTTTATGGCCTCTTTGCCAATTTTTTCCTCTACCTCTATTTGCACCTCCGCCATTGATGTCCTTGCTAAAAAAAACTCATCCTAAAGTAATATTTCAGTCAAAATACTAAAACTTTTAACAATCCATTCACTAATACTCTACCTAAATAAAATCAATATGTTGGCTCTATTATTCATAGCAAAAGCATATGCAATCCATCCATTGATATAATTCACCAAATATTGAATTTAATAATTAATTTCAAATGAACAGGGAATTATAGGGTTATTGGGAATATGGGGGGCTTTTTAATGAATGAAAAATGATATCATAACGAGAATGAACAAGTGGCTATTTTTCAAGAAAAATGGAGAGCCCTTCCCTTATAAAACAGTGCCTTCATATTGAAACCTTCACTCAAATCATCATCCAAATATTTTGAATGAATTTATAATAATAGAACAGGGAAGTGAGTTAAATTGTATTGGGAGAATCATGGGCATATAATGAGAGAAAATTGATATCATGAACGGGAGTAAGATGGTTATTGTTCTATTAAATACAATATCATTCATTAATTCTATAGTTCAAAATAATATTCTTTGCTGGAAACATTTTACCACTGTTCACCAAGAGAATTTAGAAAGCAAGACTCCCCTTAACCAAATATTATTTGAGCCACAACCATTTATTTTATAACACTTCATCACACAACATCCATGAACTACAACCCTTAAAACTACTTAATATCAAATTCAATGAAAATTCCAGAACTGCCAATTTTTGTAATCTTCTTTCTCTTTTTCAAAACTATAGAGGTTCTTTTAAAATGGTAAAGCGATCTGTAGGATACCATTAACAAAGTATTTTGGTTTGGAAATAATCATAACTAAAATATTTTAAATCGGCACGAAAGACTGAAAGGAATCACAAGGACCTTTCAACGATGTATCAAAATTTTCTCTATAACCTCAAATCATTAACAATGAAACCAAAGTGGCTTGAAAACCCTAGTGTGATTTTAATAATCAACAACTCATATTAAGTTCAAAAGTCACCCGAATTCCTCATGGATAATTAACACAGTGAGCTTACGATTTTGTGTTTTCAAATCAATGTTATGGCTATTGGGGAAAGAAACAAGACTCCAAATTATTAACATGTTCGAATTCAATGGGAAACAAGGCCTGGAATGAAACAAAATAGGTGTGAGATTTGTAGTGCATCCCATCAGTAAGGCGATAACAATTCCTTCCAAAAAATCAGTTTCCTGGCACAGTTCCAAAGTGACAACATTTACAACACACATGTCCTCATAACTCATCAAATGGAGAGGACTACAATTCTTTTAAGGTCTGGGTCGGGATAGGGTAATATATGAAACCTTCATTTCCATTTTCTTTTACAGAGAAAGAGAATACTTTAAAAATTAATCATAGAATATGAGCGAAAACACTTATTTGTTGTAAAAATATTTGCCAACAGTGCAATTGCCAACGTTTGTTCCAAACGTAACTAAACCATGTAATCCAACAAGAGTAGAACATCGAACAATATTTCGGTTTCAGATCAATTTTACGCCAACAAGAAAGAAAATACGATCAAATTGCATTTGCAGAGCCAGAATGCAAACAATCCACCGTTGACTTTGTACCAACAACATAAATACCACATTTTCTCCAGGCACAATACAATTCATACCCTAACCCAAACACAGAGTTGAGTTATATTTCTGGTTCGAGTTGTTCAAATTCCCAAAAGGAAAAACAAGGAAAACCCAAATTGAAATGCAATTTTGCACAGCCGGAGTGTTTTAAAAGAAATGTTGTAAACTTTGGAGAACAAATATATTTTGCATGCAAAATTCTAGAGCCAACAAAATGATTTTAACTCGAGCAGGGTTTAAATTTAATGAATGAAGAGATAAATTTTCATACCTGTAAGAGTAGTTCTAAGGAAACCACAAAACACGACTCCTTTTCCTCAAGGGCCGAAAATGGTGGAGTTTCTATTTACCAAAGCGCCCACAAAAAATACCAAAAACATAGTAAAGGTGACATCCTTGATATAGGGTAAGAACATCGTGCAATAAATGCACGTCGCTTCCCATCTCCCATTATTAAATGTCATCAACTAAAACATAGTGAAGCGCGTTAGATTCCATCAACCCTTTACACATATGTCAATTGTTTTGGCAAATTTACTATACAAACTTCTAATACCAAAATTTTAGTCCAAAACCAACACAAGGATCCACAACATATATAATTTGCCAAAGAAATTCCATACCATATGATGACCCATTGGCTAAATATAACATAAGTTTGCATGCAATTCGTGCTTCGTGTTAAAGTCTAGATGTATCAAGGGCAATAATTTTTAACGACATAAATATTTCTTTTCAAATCAAATTACAAACCAATCATCCATAAATTGCAATTAGAACCAGAGTTTTTCTTCTGTTCCCAATTGTGAAATTAATCTTGTAATGCAATCATAGGTGAAGCTTGGAGATCTTAACAAGAGGAGTCATTTCCTTTTATTATTGTTCTAAAGGGGTCCCACCTATTTAGTATTAATAATATGTACGTATAAATGCATTGCAACTTATTTGTAGGCAAGGATCTCATGTTGCACTTTTTTTAGGTGTCAACACCTTGTAGCTTTTCACTTCCCTATGCAGACTTCTCATAGTGACATGCTCTTGCATATATCTTCTTCCATTTGACTTTGTCTCAACATTCCCCATGCTAATATGCATACCTATGAACTCTTCCTCATGGCTATAAGACCCTTGAGCATCTTCCATGACTTTAGTCCTCATATAATAATTAAGTTTCTTTTTGTATATCTAATTCTACAAAATTTCCAGTCAACAAAATTTGTTAGGATAAAATAATTAACAAGATCCATGAAATTACGTACATTTGTGTTTCCATAATGTATCAAAATTATTTTTTTCGTGAGTTTGCCCAAGAATATTCAACACTTAGATTATTTTTCCATCTATTCAGACTCACGGACTTGCGAACTCATGAAAGCATAATTATTCCTTTCATAAGTTCGTCCGAAAAGTCTCCACACATAGATTATTTTCCATCTATTCAGACTCATTGACTCATGGACTTGTGGACTCATGAAAGAATAATTCTTCCTTTCATAATTATGTCCGAAAAGTCTCAACACTTAGATTATTTTTCCATCTATTCGAACTCACAGACTCACGGACTCGCGGACTTGTGGACTCACTAAATCATAATTCTTCCTTTCATAAGTCCACCCAAAAAGTATCAACACTTAACCATTCTTCCACTTCTTTGTGGACTCACGGACTCACAATAAGTCCAACACTTAGCCATTTTTCTAAATTTGCGGACTCACAGACTCATAATAAGTCCCAACACTTACCTATTTTCCTAACTTTGCAGACTCACGGACTCATAATAAGTCCCAACACTTAGTCATTTTATAAATCCCTACCACCATGGAAGTACACATCACTTGTTTCCATGCCAG
>JZKD02S2061760.1:490499-519263 GCA_000966675.3 Picea glauca | reverse complement strand
CTTGTTTTAAGTGATTTTTCAAGGTTTTATTCAACATGGCTTTGTCTAGGAAGAGGCATGAGTTGGCCTGATGCCAGGTAAACCTGTGTAGTGCATTTTAGGGTTATAACAATATCCTTCAGCAAATCTGGACCAAGTACCACTCTATCTATTGGGTTGTCCCAACTCACTAGAGTATTGCATTTCCTACCATACAAGGATTCAAATGGGCTCATTCTCAATGAAGCTTGATACCCATTATTATATGCAAACTCAACCAAGTGCAAGTAATCTTCCCACTTAGATGGCTTATCCATCACATACATTCTCAACATATCTTAAATTGCTCGGTTGAACCTCTCTATTTTACCATCTAACAGTGGATGGTATGTTGTGATAAAGTTTAGATTTGTACCAAATCCTTTAAACAATCCCCTCCAGAAATTGGAGGTAAACTTTGTATCTCTGTCCGAGACAATTGTCCTATGTATTCCATGCAACCTACAAATCTCTCTCATGTAAATTTTTGCAATATTAGCCACTGTATGGGTTGTTTTTACAAGAACAAAATTATAAACCTTTGTTAATTTTTCAACCAACACCATGATTGAATCATGTTGCCTTGTTTTCCTGGGTAATTTAGTTATGAAATCAATGGTTATCACTTCCCATTTCTTCTCTCGGATTGGTAATGGCTGCAGAAACCCCGCTGGGTGCCTATACTCATCCTTCACCTTATGACATTCCATACATCGAGTGATGTAATCAACAACATCCTTTTTCATTCCCATCCAAAAGAATTGGATTCTTGTTGTAGTAATCGCTTTCTGGTAACCGAGATGTCCAGCATAAGGAACATCATGCATTTCCTTCAATACCAAATTCCTCAGTTCTTTGGAACTAGAAACATAGATTATGTTATTATGCATGAGTAATCCATCTTATTTTATCTCATACTCCTTTATTTTCTATTGTACATCTCCTTGTTGTAATCTTTCCTTTACCTGTAGGTAATGTTGATCTGTAACAAGATCATCTAAAATTCTGCTCTTCAAGTTTGACTGATGCATACTGACAACAATAGCATGCATAAGATGCACTCTTCTACTAAGTGCATCGACAACTTTATTCTCTTTTCCTTTGATATGCTTCATATCGAGGTCGTATTCACTTAAAAATTCCATCCATATTGTTTTCATGGCATTCAAGTTTGGTTGTTCAAAAAGATACTTCAGGCTAATGTGGTCTGTCCTTAATCCAAATCTCTTCCCCATGAGATAATGCCTCCACATCCTCAAGGCATGGACAATGTTAGCAAGATCCAAGTCATGTGTGGCATAGTTCATCTCATGCTCCTTAAGCTTTTTGGACTCATAACAAATGACATGTCCATTTTTCATGAGGACTCCCCCAATTCCTTCCTTACATGCATCTGGACATACCACAAAAATTTCATTTGGGTCAACAATATTTAACACAAGTGCACTAGTAAGTAATTCCTTCAACATATTAAAATTTTATTCACACTTAGGTGTCCATTCAAATTTGGTTCCCTTATTTTGAAAAGAAGTGATGGGATAAGCAATCTTAGAGAACCCTACAATGAATGTTCTATAGTAACCAACTAATCCCATAAAATATCTAACTTCTGACACATTTCTAGGCGTTGGCCATCCTCTAATGGCTTCAATATTCTCTAGATCTACTGCTATTCCCTACTTTGAAATGATGTGTCCCAAGTAATGGATTTTCTTTTGTTAAAAATAACACTTACTCATCTTAGCATACAACTAATGTTCTCTTAGCACTTGCAATACTAGTCTTAACTGATGTTCATTCTCCTCTTCAGACTTAGAATATAAAAGTATGTCATCCAAAAACACTATGACAAACTTATCCAAATAATTTCTTAATATGCCATTCATTAGGCACATAAAGATAGCTAGTGCATTGGTTAGTCCAAATGGCACCACTGCAAATTCATAATTCCCATACCTGGTCCTAAAGGATGTCTTATGGATGTCTTCTTCCTTGATTATTACCTGATGGTATCTTGACCTCATGTCAATCTTTGAAAATATATTTTCTCCTCTTAGATGATCAAATAGATCATCAATTCTAGGTAGATGATACCTGTTCTTTATAGTATACTTATTTAGTTGTAGAAAGTCAATACACAACCTCAAGGTTCCATCCTTATTTTTGACAAAGAGTATGGGTGCTTCCCAAGGTGAAACACTTTGACGTATGTACCATTTCTTCAACAATTCCTCCAACTACATTTGTAATTCTTTTAACTCTGGTGTTTTTGACACTGGGGCAGATCCATGTACTAAATCAATTGAGAAATGATTTATCTCCCTTCTTGGTGGAAACCCTGGTATATCTTGGAATACATATTCAAATTCCTGTAGTACCGAGAAATATTCAAGGCTTGGCCCCTTCATATTTTTTGTCTCTTCCACATGAGCTGCATACAATTGACATCCTTTCCTAAAACATCTCTTTAGCTGTAAGGCTGAAATATCCCTTATAAATATGGGTCTTGGAACTCCTTTCACAGTGTTATGTTTTCCATATTCATCAAGACAGGTAAATGTCTTTCTATGAAAATCTAGGACAACATGATGCTTGTCCAGCCAATCCATTCCAATTAGAATATCATAAGACCCCAATGATATGATATTTAGATAAGCATTTGTATTCACACCATTAAGACTTATGGAACATCCTCTTACCATATCATGGATTCTCCTTTTCCAATCTTACTTTTCTCCAAATGTAATCTATCCACTATTTTAGGATCAATGTAACAATGAATTTCTCCTGAATCAATTAAAATAGAAACGAGATGATTTATGATCTTACCTTACACCTCGATCATATTGGACTGGTACTTTGCTTGTCGATCATCTAAATCTGCATAGATTCTTCCCATATCTTTGATTGTTGTAGCCTCTTGTACGTTGTGCATAGTCTTCACTCTGTCCTTTCTATGTGAGAAATCCTTGTACAAGTGATCTTCTTTGCATCCCCAACATTGGATAGGCGGTCTTCCTCTTTTTCCCAAGGAGTATTCTTTCTTGGATTCACCCTTAGCATATTGATCTTGATGATTTCTATTAGGCTCATTCCTAATGAAGGGAGGTTTGAATCCTTTCCTCATCTGATCAAACTTCTCTGTCTTCTTATCCTTCCAATATTTATGCAGGGATTCTCCACCCTAACCTTAGTCATACATGTATTTATCCTTTCTAATGGCCTTAGTCAAGGTCTTGGGCTCATCATAACTAATCTTTTCTTTATAAAAGGATGGAATTCCACTAAAAAAACTTTGTATCTTTACCTTTTCATTGTTTATAAACCAAACATATTTTAACAATCCCAATAACTTCTTCTCATATTCTTCCATAGTCATGCTTCCCAGCCTGAGTTCAAAGAACTCTTGCATTTTCTTGTAATATAAATTCTCTGAGAGGTACTCCTTTTGGAAGTACTTCTTGAACTGCTTCCAAGTGATCTTATTCTCATTAATATGTTCAACTTTCTTTAGTTGATCCCACCACATTGCATATTTCCTGTGTAAATGGAAGGTGGTAATCCTAGATTCTAGGTTTGATGAATAGTTATGCAATTGAAAATACCTCTTGAGTCCAAGAAACCATGCTTTGACATCATCTTCCCTTTCTTTTTCACCATCAAAGGAGGGTGGCTTAATCTTCTTCAAATATCCTTGAAAACTGTCCACTTACTGTCTCCTTCTCTAGTGCCTAATAGGAGACACCTCTGAACTGCTTATGGAATCTTCCAATGCATAAAACCTTCTTTTTGAGTAAGGAGGTGAGTGTTTTCTATGAGTTCTGCTGGCAATTCTTGAATAACTAGCTCTTCCATGATCCTCTCTTCTTTCACGAAACCTTCCTTCTTCCTGTTGTTTTGATTTTAATCCCTTCTTCATTTGCCTCTGCAGTTGATTTAAGCTCTGTAGCACTTGATAATTTATCTGAATTTTCTCTCTCATCAGTCTCTCATTGTCTTCTTTGTAGCTCTGCACTTCTATTTCGAGGATTCTTACAGTTTCTATTAATGTTTCCTTCTCTCATCTGTCCTTGCGTCCATTGGACTCTGTCTCTACATTGCCAATTATGGTATTCTAGCCTTCAACCTACTTGTCATGGATGAACACTCCCTCACCTTCTTCCATTTATTCAATACACATTTTGAGTTGGTGTGTTTAAACCCCTTAATTCTGCAAAATGTGCAAGCGACCATTTTGTTAGAATTAAGCATATGATAAACAAAATTTGCCAAACCATGTTACATGTCCCTTTTCTTCTCAATTCATGAAGAACATATATGTATAAATATGCATCGTATAACACTTCCATGTTATCCCTTAGCCAACACATAATTTAATTCAGCACAGACACTCCCTTCAAACTACTTCCCTAGGCGACCATGGATCGAAACCGTGACGAAATCCCTCCTGGCGCTTTATCTGTTAGAAATTACTATATCGGAGATTGTGTGGTTGAAAATAAATCGAGGGATGAGATCGACGGTCAAGAATAATTGTTGGCTGACAACGTTCTCTCTCTTTATCGGAGAGCTCTGTCCCCGCAATCTAAAAAGTTCTCACCCAAATCTCTTTTAAATCGTGGTCGTTGATCCCTTGTCTCAACGAGATCAATGATGTTTGAAAATAGTGAGTTGTGAACTAGCACATCCACTAATTTTTCCTCCTCTCCTTGTAATGGTCCCCCACTATCGATTTTCCATTCACATATCGATGACTATGAATCGCTTCGACTCTTTAGGCTTAAGGAGTTTCAAGCTTTCTACCTTCACTTTCTCCTAGAGTGTCAATCCTCCAAACTGCTATGAGATCTACGGTCACATGTCTTCTGGGATCAACGGTCGATATGTACTCCAACCTTCAGGCCTTTTGGATTTCTCAATCCAATGGAAAATGTCACATGTATTTCCTCCAGAGTGCCCAATCTTCAGACTGCATGATCTGTCACCACGTGGTGAAATAGTAGAAGAGAACATATGGCCCAATTAGGCAGGTGACATGTGTCACGTTCTAACTGACATTTCAATCTTCCACAGGTTCAAAAATCACTGACACATAGCACACATCCCATGTGTCCATGCCATCCCAGGTGAGGTCATCATGCCCCACCACTTCGACTCTTCGAGCTTTGGAACTTTGGGCTTCGAGAGTTTCCACACTAGCACACTCCAATTATCCCGAACTCTGAATTCCTGAATTGGCCAATCTTTTGACATGTGTCTCCCTTAACGAACGGTCTGGATTAACTCCAGACTTCAGGGCTTCAGAATATTTCTCCTTAGAAAACTTTTTTCCTTTCGAACACCGAACTTCCAATCTAGTTGATCTGTCGACACATGTCCCTTTTGATGAATGGTCTGGATGAAAATCAGGCTTCAAGACTTTGGGATTTTGCACATCAACACACTTCATTTCTCCTGAATACTTTCTAGATCTGACGGTCCTAACATTCCCAAATTCCACCGCTCCATCTAACGGTCAAAGAGACTTTGAGACTCTGGCCTTCCACATTTCAAGATTTGCATGCCTACCAAGATCATTGAAGCGATGAAGTTCCGTAGTATTACCCTTCGTTCTTGGCCTTGATCGATGACTGACGATTAATAATCTATATATGACCACTGGGACTTAACCCCAACTTCTAGTTTTTCCTTCTTTGGATGGATTCTAATCACCAACCCTCCAATCCAATGATCCAGATCTCTCTTGATCCCATAGTGGTGAACACTCCTAAATTTGAAATGGACGGTCACGATCCTTTGATCCCTTATAAAGGATCTTTGACATTCTATCTTCTGTGAGAACTCTACAATGCCATTCCTCCTGATCTTTTCGAATTCGAGATCATAAATCGATCTCAATCACAAGACTCTAACCAACAAATCCAGCCCATACTGGCCCGATGTTTCAACCAGAAGCTCTGATACCAATCTGTAATGTCCCTGGTCACCCACAAATGGGGGTACACCACCTTCAAGCCCACCCTTGGACTTATTTATTTTACCGATACATTTTTAAATTAGTAAGGATGCATAAAAGAAAAGATCTAATGACATGCAAAACAATAACCATCAAGCATGCATATTCTAAATATTCAATTAAAAGATAAATAAATACACAGTAGAATACATTCATATACAGATAAATAATACCATAATAGAGAGAACTTATATTTATAAAAGAAGAAATCAATTGTTTGCATACCAAGGACGTTCCACCAAACCGTAGACACTGCTGCTCCAAACTCAGCAACAATGTCACCCTTGAGCCAGGGCTATGAATCCACAAGGACAGTTCCAAAGTGTTACCTGGCTTCCTGAACTAGTCAACACTTAATATTTTGCAGGCTTTCCCAGCACTCAAAACAATCCAAGTACCCAACTCTCTTCTACCCATCCTACACCACCCAAGGGAATGGAACTCCACCCTTCTTTGCCACACATTCCCTCAGAAATTCCTTTTCCTGGCCTCCCCCAAGAAGCTCACACAACTTATCCACTCCCTTAGACAAAAGGGTAATTAAAATAGGAAATAAACATTTATCCCCTCAAGCCCTCTCTCTTGTGGAATCAGATCCCCCCTATAACTCTAGTACTTTTCCGTCTAGCAACTAGCGATGTATTTATTATTAATAATGACCAAACAATTACATTTTTGGGCACACTGGCCTTTTAATAATTGTTTGGGCACTCTAGCCTCTCAGCATTATAACAATTCATTATTTAAAATGGGGGTTCAAAACCTGGGGTGTTACAGGTTACATATGGTTGAGTTCCATGTTTTGGTATCATTGATACATGCTTGAGACATATCCTTGGTATATTGTATATGATTGTTATGGTTCATTGTTAGAGGCACAAATTTATGATATTGGCATATATTTCAGGTTTATCTTATGGTATATGGTATGATTCATGCTTGAGGTACATTGTGGTACATGGTTTGGATACTTGATGTTGATATGGTCTATATGAGCAGATCTAAATGATATATCAGTGACATGGACAATGACAATTTACAGGTTGATGATCAGTTACAGGTTGATGTGATAGTGACATGTTGATTATCAGAGGGAGTGATAGTGTCAGTGGTAGTGATAGTTTGGTCTACATTTAAATTTCAGGGCGACACGATAGGGTAAGGAAAGGGGGTTGTAGCCTCCTTCCAGTTTCTTCTAAAGAACACACGTATTTGGAGCTTCCTTCATGTTGCATCCTAAGAATGAGGGGGTTGTATCCTCCTTCTGGTTTAAGCTAAAGAATTCAGGGAGTTGTAGCTTCCTTCAGGTTGGAGCTTATAAATAGGTGGTCATAGCCTCGTTCTAGTTGTAACTAGAAAATTGGGAAGTTAGTGCTTCCAATGAATGTACTCTTTTTATATATAAGAAAATCATTTTGTGGTTTTCTCCCATTTGGGTTTCCACGTAAATTCTAGTGTACTGTGTTTATGTGGATGTCTATTATGCTCTTTTTATTTATACTGCTCATGATATATTGATGATATATTGCTAATGATGTTAAATATTACATATTGTGGTTAAATGTAATAATAAAGTTATCATACATATTCGCCCCCCCCCGCCTCTTAGTATTCAAACAATACTTTTATTGTAATTTCTTTAGTTTCCCTTGTACTTTCAAATGGATATCCCTAATCATATAAAAAAAAAATCTACTTTTATTGAATCTCCTGTGAGGTGCTCCCTCACTCCTTCTTGTCATCCATATAAAACATCTAAGGGTGAAGGTGGAGAATACCCAAAGGAAGTTTCAAAAGGTGACTTACTAGTAGAAGTGTGGATTGATCTGTTATAATATTGTTGTATATAGATCATATGTTCATCCCAAGTCTTTGAATTCTTATGATTGTAACCCTTCAAAAGCGGCACCAAAGTCATATTGATCACTATTTCCATCTACCCATCTCTCTATGGATGGAATGTTGTATACCTCTTCAACTTATTTTCCATCTTCTTCCACAATGTAGTCCAAAATGAACTGGGAAATATAGTATCCCTTTCTGAGACGATGCTCCTAAGTATCCCAAAGTGCACCCAGACCTATTCAAATAAAAAGCTTTTTTTTCTTCCTATCCCATATGATATTTTTACAAGGCATGAGAATGAACATTTTGTTGAACCTGTCAACTACCACAAATAAATAGTCACAACCCTTATGTGTGGTTGGTAAACCTCCCACAAAATCCATGGAAATGCTTTCCCAATGTCGAGTGGGTACATGTAAGGGATAGTATAGAACTTGCTTCATCTTGTTGGGTTTGTTGGTAAAACAGAGTATACATCCTCTAATATATCATGCTACATCTTCTTTCAATATGGACCAATACACATACTTCTATAAGTTGGCAACTGTCTTCCTGACACCAAAATGTCCTGCAACCTTAGAGGTGTGAGCTTCTTTGATAAGCTGCAATCATTCACCTTTAGGAAAGCAGATCTTGTTGCGATTATAGAGTAAACCATTCTAGAAATGATAGTAAAACTTGCAATCACATTCCCCTATATGAATTTGGATCTATAGTTGTTGAAACACCTCCTTGAAGTCCTCATCTTTTATGTATGCCTCATTCTTTACATCATGGGTAAAAGGATGCATGTGCATCAGATTTACCAAATTTGTTGTAACATTCCCAACCACCCCAAGATAGGCCATGTCACACAACATAAACTCACTGGTCCTATAAATAAATCAACTGGAACATTCCCATCATATTACTTAGAAATGCTACTCCAAAAGTCTACTGCGTAGATTCCACTCTAAACACAAGTCTGCATAGTATCACCTGAAGTAGTGTGCTCAACCTTGAATTGAGATGTGAAAACTAATTTTCTCATTTATTCACAACATTAAGAAATGGAAGTAACACAATAAATGAACACACTATATATTGATCCCACAGCACAATCGTGCACAAAACCATCTTGGCATCATGTGCCAATTTTGATTTCACTATGTGTAGAGTCTATTTACCTGAACGCACACACAAATTACAACCTCTTGTGCACATAGGCTACTTTCCTATGCACCCAACTACCCAATCCTCTTCTTGAAGACTCATAACCAAAATATCAAGATTAAATTAACATGCAATTCTATCATCAAATCACATAGTCATGCACAACTACAAATAGAGGATATAAGTACCATATTTACAATCATAAGAAACATTAAATAGAATAACAATTACTTAAGTGTGAAAACATAAAAGAATTAACTCATATCAAGCATAGAAAAATAAGCACATAGTAAAAAAGACAAGAAAATAAGGAACATTTATCTTTTATGAAAGTCACCAACTTCACGCACAACTCCATCCATAGGCTATGTTTCACATAAGATTTTAGAAATAGGTCACCCCTTAGCTGGGGTTTAACTCCAAAAAGGAAAAAGAGGGTTCCTATTGATAGGCTAAGGTATGATACTCAACAAAATTGTTGAGTCCAAGGTGCCCACTACTACAGCTAGCCTATAGTCCCTCAGTCCCCATGCACTTGTCACACCCAAGGAAGTGTGCCCCTTCTATGCTCTATAGTCCTTCGTCTTCCCCACTTATGTTTCTAGGGTTACCAACAACAACCCAGACAGGAAGTCTCTGAGCCCTGTGACTAATTCTCAATGCACCATGGAACAACTCTCAGCAAAAATCTCACCTGGAGAGTATGCTTACGAGTCTGACAACCCACTTCTTAACAACCAATCTCTCACCCAGAGAGTATGCTCACTATCCTAACAAGCTGTCTCTTCGAAAATAAAATTTTATTATATCCCATCAACCCCTTACAAGCCTCTTTGTGCAGATAAGGTAATAATCAGATTTTCCAAACATTTCAGCTCCCTTTTGCTCAAGAGAGCCTAAAAACATGAATCCTCTTCCCAATAATGGATAATAATGCAATAATCCCCAAAATACACTAAGGAAAACAATATGTATTCTATGCATTCAACTTGACACTTTCCACCTTCAGAAGTAGCTTGAAGCCACTTGGTGACCCATTCCCTACCCTTGGGAACTTAGGATAAAATACTATATCAGTAAGGTTACACTTTTCAGAAATATTATCAAAATGTTCCCTCGTTTTCCCTTTTTCAGTGGAGTTTCCCCCCCATTGCTTTTCTTATGAGTTTGTATACATGAAAAAATGTAATATTATATTAATGATTGAGTATAATTATGTGGATGGATGAATTGGCCTATCTATATTCCGACTCACTAGCCTCATACTCACACAGGCTCTCCAACCTCAATACATATGAAGTCATATATACCTATATATAACTCAGTTTTGCATGCACTTCCAGGTCATTCCCACACACTTACACAAGTGTGTGAAACACTATGCAATGTGTGCACTTACCCAAGTGCACACTACATTGAAAAGTGTGTGCACGTTGTCTTGATAGCACTTCTATGTGCACTACTCAGGTGTGCGCAACACAACAATTAATTCCAACAACTCACGAACCTAAATGTACATTACATTTACACTTGGTACCAATCAACTCACCATCCTATATGTAATACAAAGGGTTATGGATCGGGGAGATTACATTCCCCTTCCCCTTATTTATGCATTGTCCTCAGTGCATCATATACACATGTACATACAAAAATTCAAAAAAATTCAAAAAATATGAGGATACTTTGCCAACATAGAGTCCTCATGCTCCAAATTTCCATCCTCATGACTGTACCACGTCCATTGGACCTTTACCAACTCCATGAATCGATTCCAGAGTTTCTTAATTTTTTGATCCAATATGAAAAACAGTGGCACTCAAAAATATCTTTTTGGCTCTACCTGAATCACTTTCCTATCAATAATATGATTATCATCAGATATGTACTTCTGAAGCAATGACACATGGAAAACATTATGAATACATAAGGACACAATAAATGCAAGAATATAAGTGATAGGACCAATCCTGTATAGGATTTCAAATGGCCCACAGTAGTGCATTGCTAACTTAGAACACTTTCCCAACTTCAGGGAACTTCCTCTATTCTTCACTTTAAAAAACATGTGATCACCCACTTTAAATTCTCTATGGGTTCTGCCTTTATTTGCACACATTTTTCTACATGTCCTCGACAACCTTTAGATTATGCCTTATCTTTACCATCTACTCCTCCATTTCCTAGAGAAAATCTATCCCAACTACCGTGCGGTCTGTTGGGTTGTCTTAACTCACAAGTGTGTTGCACCTTCTACCATACAGTGCCTCAAATGGGATGATCTTTAAATATTCCTGATACACATTGTTTTAAGCAAACTCTACCAAATGAAAGTAGTTTTCCCATTTTGATGGATTATCCATCACATACATCCTCAAAATGTATTTTATTACCTTATTTACCTTCTCTGTCTATCCATCTAACTCAGGGTGATATGTCATGCTAAAGTTCAAATTTGTTCTAGATCCTCTGAATAACCCTTTCCAAAATTTTGAGGTGAAATTGGAATCTCTATCTGACAAATTTGTCTTGGGAACACCATGAAACTTGGAAATTTAACGCATGTATATCTCAGCAATGTCAGCTTCCTTGGGAGCTAACATCACTAGAATAAAATGAGCAACTTTAGTAAGATTTTCCACCACCACCATAATAGAATCATGTTTCTTAGTAGTCCTAGGGAACTTAGTTATTAATCCCATGGTCACAACTTCCCACTTCCAATCCAGAATGGGAAAGGGTTGTAGGAAACTAGATGGATGTATGTTCTCAACCTTGACTTTTTGACATTCAAGACATCTCACAATAAAATACACAACTTTATTTTTCATACCTCTCCAAAATTATTGTTTCTTGACTATGACAATGGTCTTCTGGTAACCTGGATGTCCACCATAAGAAACTTTATGCATCTTTGACAATATCGGGCCTTTCAACTCCTGATCATTTGGAACATAGACTTTGCGTCTATACATGAGGATCCCATCCTCTTTTAGCTCATAGCCTTCCAACTTTTGTTGCGATATACCATGTTGTAAAGTCACCTTTATGTCCACATAATGCAGATATAATTTGGAAAATTATAATATTATGTTGCAAAAATCCAATTTATATATGCTAATGGTTGTATCATGCATCTCATGCACCCTCTAGTTGGGTGCGTCAACCACCTTGTTATCTTTTCCTATGATATGCTTTATATCAATGTCATACTCAATGAGGAACTCTAACCACCTACTTAGTCTGGAATTCAAACTTGGTTGTCCAAACAAGTACTTCAGACCACTATGGTCTGTTCTCAGCTCAAATATTTTACGCATGAGATAATTCCACCAAATATTCAAGGCATGCACTATGACTGCCAATTCCAAGTCATATGTATCATAAATCCTTTCATGCTCTTTCAAATTCCTCAATTTTTAGCATACCATATGTCCATTTTGACTCAGGACTCCACCTAGTCTTTACTTGCATGCATTCATGCACATAATGAAGTCTACATCCAGATAAAGAATTCTCAAAATTGGTGCACTTGTTAGCAAACTCTTCAAGTGCTGGAAACTCCTTGCACAATCCAAAGTCCACTCAAATTGTGCACCTTTATTTTGAAAATATGTAATTGGATGCATAATATTTGAGAATCATTCAATAAACATTCTTTGGTACCCTGCTAGTCCCATAAAGGACCTTACTTCCACACCATTTATTTTTGTTGGCCATTCTTTAATGGATTTTATATTCATTGGTTCCACATCTATTCCTTACTCTAAAATGATATGACCCAAGTAATGAATCTACCTATGGTAAAATGGATACTTTCTCAACTTTTCATAAATATGATGCTCCCTCAATACCTACAACACCATCCACAAGTGTTGTTCATTCTCTTCTTCAGACCCTGAGTAAATAAGTATGTCATCTAGAAACACAATGACGAAATTATCTAAGTAACTTATGAAAACACCATTCATCAAACACATAGTATTGTTCATGTATTCCTCTTTTATTCTCACTTGGTAGTATCCATATCTGAGATCAATCTTGGAAAATATCCTTTCACCCCTTATATGATCAAATGAATCATCTATCCTCTATCCTTGGAAAATGATACTTGTTCTTCATTGTTACCTTGTTCAACTGTCTAAAATCGATACAAAGTCTCAACGTACCATCTTTCTTCTTTACAAACAAAACTGATGCACCCCAAGGAGACACACTTGGGCATATATACCCCTTCTTTAGAAGCTCTTCAATTTGCATCTGCAACTCCTTCAGTTCTAGCATACTCATCCTGTAAGGAATTTTGGATGCAAGAGGTACTTCTAACATCAGATATATAGAGAAGTCGATATCTCTTTTCGATGGAAATCTTGGTATCTCTTTAAATACATCCTCAAACTCTTTCAACATTTCACATTCTTCACTCGACAATTTATCCTTAGGTTCCTCTTCCATGTGCACTACAAATACTTGACATCCATTCCTATAACGTTTCTTCAATTGAAAGGCTAAAATTTATTTGATAGTCACAACTCTTGGAATACATTGAACAATTCTCAAATTTCCTTGCTCATACAAGCAAGTAAATTCCTTATTATAATAGTCCAAAATGGCATGATAGATGTCCAACCAATCCATACCATTGAGGCAATTTTATGAGCCCAAAGGGATAATATTCAAATCATTTGTTGTGCATAGTCTAGTCATATCCATTGGACATGCCTTGACCATCTCATTAAATTTCCTTTTGGGTCCTATAGCTAACTGCACCAACCAAGGTTTTCAAATCTTGAGTCTTGGAAAATGGAATCTTTCCACCATCTTAGGATCTAGATAACTATGACTATCTCCCGAGTCAATTCAAATAGAAATGGGTTGGTCATTAATATTACTTTTTGCCTCAATCATATGTGGTTGAAACTCATATTGCTTGTTATCCAACGTTATGTAAATCCTTAGCACATTTCTTCCCATGTCCTCAACTATCGCAGCTTGTTGAATATTATGCGTAGTCCTTGCTTTATCACCTCTTTGCGGAAAATCTCTCTGCATATGATTTCCACCACAAACCTAACACTGCATAGGTGGCTTCCATGATTTTTTTTCCCATTGTCTCTGACATTCTAGGCTCCTGGAGGATTGACTGTCTTTGCGCAATATTTCTAAAAAAAGGTGGCTTAGCCCCTGATCCAGATTATTTTTGGCACGAAATGAGAGAGGACATATAATAAAGAAATGCACAGAGATATCGTGGATATCCAATAATATAACAAAAATGTATCATAGATGAAACCATAAACACAAAGATACAATAATACACGATTTCTATTAATGAAATAAATGTAAAGAGACTATAAAAATACAGAGTGAAAGAATCGCTAGAATGGTGGGAGCTTATCTCTAAGAAGAGATGTGACGGCTACTCATAGTCGCAAGAATATGATTACAATGAGGTTATGAAGGCCTTTTTACAATAAAAAAGAATGTCAAAAACCCTAGACATCCAAAAACCTAACCCTAGGAGATGAAGCACCAAAATTCATATGGGCCCCGTTTGGGTAAGTCAGTACATCAACTTCTCGGGGTCGTAACTTTTGCATATAATCTCCATTTTAGGTCTACGATAGCCTGTTGGAAAGGTATCTTCGAGGATATTCATTTTGGGGGCTCAATCATTCCATCAAGTATGATTGAGAATCTATATCCTAAAAAACATTCATTTAGGCCCTCAAAATAGCTCCGGAAGTTAAAACTGCTAAAAATAGTAAATTGCCAAAATTGCTAAAGAATTGCTTTGAGACAGTTGGAAAAGGTGGGTGGCCACTAATATCCACCTTCATAAGCCCTCCCTCCTTAGGAATTAATGGTCTCCATTGAGTTGAGTTCCCAGGGGAGAGAGGGAAGCGTTTGAGGAATTTGAATCTTAGTGAGATGCTTGCCTTGCTGGAGACGTCGCGCTGCTCGGTTTGTGGAAGGCTATCGTGACCCTATTGTTGGAGGGGATGAGTTTGTTCAACAAGTTGAGCTACATGAGAGGACTGTGTGCAGAAGTAATATTTACGCTTTGTTGTTACCTTGTCGACCTGCTTTTGTTGGATAAAAGGTGCTTGGTGTGAGTTTGTAGTGGTTGCAGTGTCATTTTGTTCACCTTTTGAATAGATTATGAAGAAGCTGAATTTTTCAGTATGATATACTACCTTGCAGAACTGTTTAGGTGGAACAATAGTTGGATCTACCTCTGTTATTTTGTAGATATGATCCCCAAGAGAAACAATGACACTGTGAGGTCGAGACCATAAACATCATGGTGTTTCCACATATATGGTTGGCCCAAGAGAACATCACATACATCCAGTGAGGAAACATCACATAATACCTCATCCTTGAAGGGATGGATGTTGTATGACAATCGACACTACTGGCTGACATAAAGATCTCATCCTTGGCGAAGCCACCCGATGTTGTATGGATGCGGGTGTGGTGTTGTCGACAATCCCAATTGTTTGATGACCTCTATTGAGATGAGGTTCTTATGGCTTCTGCTATCAAAAATAAAATGCAGCAAGGTCCCCTTCACCCACATCTGCGAATGAAAAAGGTGCTCCCCCTCTTCACGATCTATTAGTTCTTTTGGTTGAATTGTTGCAGTCGCGACAATAGTAGTGGGGTATGCGTCGATGATCTATCTTTTACCAGTATTTTCAGAATCAGATTCTAAATTAGGGTTTGACTCCTTTTCTTTGATCTCATTCACCAATGAATGTTTTGAGAGACATTCATCGGTGTTTTTCCAGGGGATTTTGTGGAAATTGCACCATTTTTTGGTGTCCTTCTTCTTTTTCGGTGACCCTTCTTTTCATGTGGCTTAGACTGGTTTTCTGGAAGATGTTTGTTAGGTCCATATTTCTCATACTTTGGTTGTTGTGTATTTTCATATCCAAACTCCCATTTTTTTTGGTGTCTAAATTTCTACTCTATTTTAACAACATATAAATACACAACACCAAGTGATGAGATATCCAGAAAATCCATTTCCGTTTGGATGTATCTATGTAGAGCCACACTGCATTTTAGAACCAAATTTCACTCAGAGTATTTGATACCTATCTTGGTGCACAAGGTATGGAAGGTATTGGTGAACTTTGACACTTCTTGGCCCCTATTTTTCCRYAATTTGGTYMGTCTCATGTATTAGTCCTCATAGTTTCCAATAGGGTAATATTGTTCCTTTACCGCATCCACAAACAAATCCCAAGTGRGCTCGACCCCATATATTCCAAACTCCTCTATGGAACTTTCCTCTCAGTAAGATTCCAACCAATGTTTTACATGGGGGAGAGCCTTAAGGAGTGCGAAGGTGATCTTTTCTCTGTCRGAAAAAATGTGAACAGATAAAAAACCTTCAAGCAGATTTAACCATTTGTCTAGGGAATCCGCATCTATTTGACCTTAAAATACAGGAATATAAAACTAAACCTGTACCTTGAAAGGAGAGGTGCTTGAAAAGTGGTTGTTTGTTGAAGGATGTGGCAAAAATTCTCCATCATTTCGTCCCTTTGTCTCGTGAGAGCTTGCTCAAGCAACAGATTGATAAAATAGTCTGCTCCATCGTTTTTATTTTCTTCCACCATGGAGGGTTTCTTGGGTGTGTGAGAGTGATTTTATTCAAGAGAGACAAGATCTATACCCAAATTTCTATACTCAAACCTCGTCGGGGACAAGTACTGAGAAAAAAATCAAGAATAACCCGCTCTGATACCAATGATCCAAATTATTTTCGGCACAAAATGAGAGAGGAGATATAATAAAGAAATGCACATAGATATCAAGGATATCCAATAGCATAACAAAAATATGTCAGAGATGAAACCATAAAAACAAATATAAAGTAATACATGATTTCTATCAATGAAAGAAATGTACAGAGACTATAAAAATACAGAGTGAAAGAGTCTCTAGAATGGTGGCATCTTATCTTTGAGAAGAGATGTGATGGCTACTCGCATTCAAAAGAAGATGATTATAATGAGGATTTGAAGGAATTTTTACAATAAATGGGAATGTATAAAACCCTAGACATCCAAAAACCTAACCCTAGGATATGAAGCACCAAAAATCATGTGAGCCTCGTTTGGGTAAGTCAGTACATCAACTTCTCGAGGTCGTAATTTTTGCATATGATCTCCATTTTAGGCGCATGATAGCCCTTTGGAAAGGTATCATTGAGAAGATTCATTTTGGGGGATCAATTATTAATTTATATTTCATTTGTAAGATCTATCCCGAAAAACCTTCATTTAGGCCGTCAAAATGGCCCCAGATGTTAAAACTGCTAAAACTAGTAAATTGCTAAAATTTCCAGAACATTGTTTTGAGCGAGTTGGAAAAGGTGGGTGGCCATCGATATCCACCTGGCGCAGCCCCATTATTCCTCTGTTCCACCTTTCTTTTCATCTTATCTTCCCAATCATTTTTGAAACTCTATCTTCCCCTTTGTTGATCATAAGGACACTTATCTCTCCTTAAGGTTTCTTCGAATGTCTCGGGATCATCATATTGAATCTTATTGCTAATAAATGATGGAAACCAACTCAAATACCTTTTAATATTAACCTATTCATCCTTGATAAAAGTCACATATTTCAGTAGCTCTAAGAATATTCTTTCATACTCATCTATCATCATACTCCCAAGCTTGAGTTCAAATAACTCCTTCATTTTCCTATCATAGTAGCACTTGGTTAAGTATTTCTTTTGGAAATACCTCTTGAACTCCCTCCAAGTCAATTTCTTTTCATCAATGTGTTTCACCTACACAAACTGATCCCACCACATTGATGCCTTTCCTTTTAATTGATAGATAACAATTCTCCCTTCTTCTTGCACATAATAGTTATGTAACTAGAAGTACTTCCTCATACCCAACAACCAAGTCTCATACTTCTTGTGCTCACCATAAAATTTAGGAGTCTTGATATTATTCATTCCCCCTGTAGCTCATCCACCCTAGTCCTTCTCTTATTCTTTCTGATAGGACATGAACTTGATCTATTGTGAACTTTCCTTAAAGAATTCTTTGGCAAGTGAGGTCAATGCATACCAACACTTATTGCTTCTCTTATTTTCTCATGATGAGATCTATGACTTCTTGACCTACTCAACTCTATCTCCTTATCCATTTTCCTTTCTATTATGTCCAATATTTGCATCAATTTTACATTAAAGTCATCTTGTTGCTCCTTGGCTCATATAAGCCTCTCATTATCAACCTTATAGCTCTGGACATCTTTTTATAGTCCTTTTATGGTTTCCACCAAGTTCATGCACTCCTCCTTGGATTTTTTACTGTCATCAACCAAACCAGCATACATATATAAAAAATCATCATTAGGACTATAAGTCCTCTGTGCATATTCCATTATTTTGACCTTCTGCATTGATTTTGTCCCGCTCTGTCCGTTGATAATTCTACAAAATGTGAAGGAAATTAAGATTTGTTAGACGAAGTCATGAGACAACTTCATGAAACTTTACACCATTTTGTCATCATCCTTCCTTGTGAAGAACATGCATGCACTTGTATTCAACACACACCAATGAACAATGTCAATTTTTAACTTGTACACCACATATCAATAATGCATCTACGTAGTCCCAAGCCATTAGTGCACACACCAATGCATACTTGTTTTCTTTGTAGTTCCAGTGCCACACTCCACAATATCATGAATATAGTGTGCATATATGCACATTCTTACTTAATGCGCACATGGCCATGCTAAAATTCCAAATTCATCCCATGCAAGCTTAGTGTTGAAACTAGAGCTCTGCAACTTTTGTCGAATTCTGGCCCTTACTAGTCCAGTGTTGAACCAATTACTCTGATACCAAAATGTAATGTCCCCAACCACCCTAGGTTGGGCCACGTTACACAATATCAACTCACTAGTGATCTGAATCAATCAACTGGAACATTCCCAGCATACAACTAAACAAAGCTACTCCAAAAGTCTACTGCACAGGTTCCACTCAAAACACAAGTCTGTGTAGTATCACTTGAAGTAGTGTGCTCAACCTCGAATTGAGATACAAACACTAACTTTAGCCTTTATTCAAAACATTAAGAAGTGGAAATTACTCGATAACTATGCACACCAACATATTGATCCAACTTCACAACCACGTGCACAACAATCTTGGCATCTTGCACCAATTTCGATTTCACTGTGCCCAGATTCTATTTCCCTGAATGAACATAGAAATTCCGATCTCCTGTGCACAAAGGATACTTTCCTGTGAAACCAACCACCTAATCCTCTTCTTGAATACTCATAACCAAAATCTCAAGATTAACTTAAAATACAAGGATATCATCAACTTCCATACTCATGCACAACTACAAATATAGGCTATAAGTACCATACTTACAATCACAAGCAACATTAAATAGGATAAAAACAATTACTTATATGTGACAACATACAAGAATTAACCCATATCAAGCATAAAAAAACAAGCACGCAACAAACTAGACAAGAACATAAGGAACAATTATCTTTTATGAAAGTCACTAGTTGTGTGCATAACTCAGACGTTTCTCCTAGCCATAGGCTCTTTTGCACATAATATTTTAGAAATAGGTCACCCCCGAGCCGGGGCTTAACTCCACCAAGAAAAAAAGGATTCCTAGTGACATGATAAGGTCTGATACTTAATAGAATTTCTTATTCCAAGGTTACCACTACTGTAACTAGCATATAGTCCCTCATTCCCCATGCACCTATCATACCCAAGGAAGTGTCCCCCTTCTCTACTCAATTGTTCTTTGACTACCCACTTCCCTTTTTAGGGTTACCAACAACAAGTTGGATATGAAGTCTCTAAGCCCTGCGACTAATGCTGAGTGCACAAGGGAACAAATCTAAGAAAAACTCTCACCTGAAGAGTATGCTTACAGGTCTGGCAACCCACTTCTCAATAGCTAGTCCCTCACCCAGAGAGACTTCTCACGGGCTTGAGAACCCGTCTCTTCGACAGTAAACTCTGATTATATCCCCTCAACTTCTTACAAGAACCTTTGTGCAGATAAGATAATAATCATATTGTCCATATAGTTTGACCCCCTCATGCTCACGAGAGCCTGAAAACATGAATCCTCCTCCCAATAATGGATAATAATGCAATAATCCCCCAAAATAAACTAAGGCAGGAAATATATATTGCATTCCTTCAACTTGACACTTATTTCCTTTAGAACTAGATTTAAGCCACTTGGTGACCCATTCCCTACCCTTGAGGACTTATGATAAAGTAATATATTCATAAGGTTACACTTTTTGGAAATATTATTAAAATATTCCACCCTTTTCCCTTTTTCGGTGGAGTTCCCCCCCCATCTCTTTTTGTTTGAGTCTGTTTGCACACAACGATGTAATATTGTATTAATAACTGAGTATAATTACATTGATATGTGCATTGGCCTATTGCATCCCATCTCACCAGTCTCATACTCACAAGGCTCTCTGGACTCAATACATATCCACACACACACACACACATAAATACATACATACTTCCCACACTGGGTGAACCATCTATATTTGTGTCTCTATTGTACTGTGTATCTTCTTTGTTTTATTTCTGCATTTATTTTATTTTATTGCTCCGCGATCATGTTTTTCTAACACCTTTCTCCCTGCATCAATACTTCTCCCATGACATACCCACTTGCATATGTCTCCACTTCGAAGGGCTTCTGCAGGTTTGGTAGTGACATCACTAGTGATTGACTAATATTTCTTTTCATCTCATCAAAGGCCTTTTTTTTATTCTTACCCCATTAGAAAATATTAACACTAGATGTTATGGAGTGGAGTGGTGCAAATACCACTGATAATGAATCTATGAACTTCCACAAGTATTGTATTACCCCCAAAAAAATCCTAACTTCAATGAAATTTACATAGAAACTCACCATTTCATGATGGCCTCCATCTTTGTAGGATCTATCTTTGTAGTGCATCTAGAGGTAATGGGGGGGACTGAATGGCCCATATTGATAATAGTGGAGGCCATTCAATGTAAGGTGGAATAGGTCCAAAGTATGATTAAATAATTCCCACTTTGGTAGTTAGATATATTAGTGTGAACATAATAAATGTAAGAGGGCTTATTAGAAGGTTCTGCTTCTAGAAGGTTCCTCCTCTAGAATGCTCTTAGATGGTTGGTTACACTATATAAAGGGGTTCAAGAAATGTAATGGAAATTCAAGAATTATGTATTTGGAGTGATAGCTCATTAGGAGGTTCCCCCCTCTAAGAAAAAAGTGGTCAGGAGTGGATCCCTTCCATAATAGGATATATTGTATTTTTTTCCCTACCTCAAGGGTTTTCATAGTAACAAAGTGGGCGTTTTTGTATATTTTTCTTGGATCCATGGTGGTATTTTTGTATTTGGTACTTAACAATATTGATCTCCCCTCCATTGATCACATACCCCAAATACACGAAAGAGTAGTGAGAAAACTTGCATTTCTTGATATTACCTAACGGTTTATGATTTTTCGAAGTCTCTAACACCTGCATAAGATGTGACATGTTCTCCTCCCAGGTAGTGTTATAAGCCAATATATCATCCAAATAAACAACAAAAAATCGATCTAGATAAGGGTGTAAAACATCATTCATTAGTCTCATAAATGTAGTTGGTGCATTGCATAAACCAAATGGAATAACCAACCACTGATACAAACCTTGCCTTGTCTTGAAGGCAGACTTCTAGGTATCTTCTTGTTTGACTCATACCTGGTGATATCTTGATTTCAAATCCATCTTAGTGAAGTACTTTTCATGCTATGATTGGTCCAACAAATCATCGATCCTTGTGTTGGTCTTAAGGTATGCACTTGACTACTAAAGGGAAGAGCTAGGCCACCTCAAGTTTTGGGATGATTAGGTTTTTATGAAATGATTTTTTTGGTCAGTTTATAGATGAGTTTTTAAAGGATATGGATGCATTTGGGATAGATGAGAATATCATTTCAAAGGTTTCTTTTAGCTAGTGGAACACATAGTGGTGAAAAAATAAATATATGGAAAAAATAAACAAAGGAAACACAATAAGCAATACGATGAGTTACCCGTTGTGTGAAATTTCAAACTTAAAATCATATTTCAAGGCCTAAAACACATACCCAGATACACATCATCCAATAGGTTGTAATATAACCAATATATTTACTAAAGAAATAGTTGATTGTTAGGTTGCATGATAGTGAAAAGATCGATTAAAACAATTGATGAAAGGAAAAGGAAATGCACATTGTACATATTCCAAATTTGCATCCAAAATAAGACAAGAAGGTAAAGGGATTTGAAAGAGAAAAAAATCTATCACCAATAGTTATATTCATTGGGTAAGAAAATTAAATATGTTTCCTATGAAAATCTATCTATAGTCCTTATGATTTCTTTCCCCAAAATATGAACCCTCTCACCTTCAAACATTGATCTATTTATCCCTTTTCCACCTTTTTGGATCTAACTCAAAAGTTAATGTTACATTACAACTAGATCCTACCAACAACTCAACTATCACTCCTTAATCACAATTTGTAAACATTGTTTGGACTTGAGTGAATCTGGTTTGAAGCATTAGTCTATGAATTCCCCTTAATTCAACCTAAACAAAAATGTGGTTTATATCAAAAAGAGAATAACCACTTATTACAATTGATAGAAGTATATTTAACTAAAGCAATACAACTCTATAAGTGCAACTATAAATAAAGTTGATAACTAAAGTGAAACAATTCCATGACAAAGTCTTCAAAAAAAGTAGCTGACAGTTGACTGTGCATGGGTATCCATGTATACTAGAACTGGATTCCAAACTGGAGGTTATCCTTGAAAAACTGAAGGCTAAGATGGAAACGGTCTGTAACTTCTTCATTATCTTTGACAATAGTAAACCTTTACCGCTATAAAAAACTCACCCATAATTTGGAAAATTTATGGGAAAAACATCCTTAAAGGGTTTTATGAAAATTCCAAACCATGATACCTGTGTAAAACCTGAGAGCGGTTTTTGTACATGGGTCTGTTCTAAGAAAAATCATCTTTCAGTTCTCAAAACTTCATTTCCATATGTTTGGAAGGTGTTGGAGTTACTTCACACACACTTAGGATTTCTTTTTCCTAAGTTTTTTCCTCTGTTTATTAGTCAGGCTTTGACACATTCTCCATACACTTCCTATTTTCTTCTCAATTATTTCAATTCTTTCCTTTTCGAACCGAACACTACACCAAGAATATAATTATGTGGTGTTCATTAGTGTTAGCAAACATTTTGTAGTCCAATTATTATTTAGAAGTAGGAATTTCATTGGATATTTGTGTGGTACATATCCTTTCCATAACCATACCTTTCCATAACCAACCATGTCATGGTCTCATACATGACAATATTTTATGGAATCCATTCCTATAATAGGTTCAGAACTTTTATTGCCTTGGTTATTAGCTCACAACTAATTAACATGACATGCCCCTATGTCAGTGTATGATTTCAAAAGATAAAAATATTTTATAATTATTACAGGCCCCCAACCTTTACCACGCCTAGAAGTATTTTATTCACATCAGTACATTCAAGTAATATAATAATGTGATCTTACAAAATAAAAATGGTTGAGAAAATTCTTACCTAAATTCCCTTCATCATTTATGCAATAAGAGTACATAAAAATCACACTTACATAGCTTCCATTAAATGAATTTAATGATACCTGGATAGTTGATAACGATAAAATCTCCAATGATTCTATTATAAGACTTATAATCCACTCTTCAGCTTTATGTTGCTTCCTTCTATATGCAGCAACATTAGTAGCAACACTTGCAAACATGCAATAATTCTTTCTTTCCTTGTACACTTTTAGTATCTTTCATATTAATATATATTCGACAATAAACTAATCCTAGTCTTATTATTTTATATATGTATATTAACAAATTGACATTCATCAATTCATATGTGTATGCACTAATAATGCATCATTAGCATGCTCATAAATGCATTTGCATGTCAATTTCCTGTATTATGTATGGCTTTCTAGCAAGACATAACATAATTGTTGCTATAGTAATTGCAACAACCTCTCTCTCCCCATATTACTTTTCTTTGTTGTTCCTAGAAATATTCAATTCTTCTTGGATTCCCGAATCTTCTTGTCTTCTTACAAAAGAAAACAATGTGCTTGATTGTTCTCTATCTTGAGTACTTTTCCATCCCAACCTTTCTTATCTACTTTTCACACTTGTAGCCATATATTATGCTGATATTAATTTTCAGCATTCCACTATTACTTGGATCCCTCTGATCCAACTCCTACATGACCAAATTACATTTCTAGCCATGCTCTCTAGTTAACCTTGGATATTTAACACCCATTTATTTATTGAAACAAATTGATTCAACATTTCCTTGACTGAGCATATAAACACTTGGAGTTTCTTACTGAACATATCAACACTTGGAGTTGCTTACTGAACCATTACCTTCTCATGTCTTGACCCATCTAATTTCAACCTGACTTTCATAATCAACTTCCATCATGCCATATTGATGCACCTATTCCTTCTTCTCCATGTTTGAATCCTTTTGGATTAACATCATAATGTACCTTGTCAATGCACTCATCTCTTCGAAATGTACTCAACATTCCTTCTCATTGTTGTCACAGTTTCTCGAATGTTGCAGAAGACTATGTATAACTTGGTATCCATGTATTGGTACCTTTCAACTATCTTAATTTACTCATGGACTTCATCTAGTCTCTAATACATTTATATTTGAGTAATTCCTTTGCTAGGAGTTTTATTGCATCATTATAGATCCAATATTTCCATAGTATATGATTTTATGACTCAACCGACACTCCTTACTTAGGTGCACCTTCATTTCTTTACCCTTGAAGTGATGCCCTTCATACCATGCTTCCATTGCACACTCTGATAAACATAGGGGAAACATTACTCTATAATTGCATAGCTAATCCCTGGAGATGATGCACTCTTTATCCATATATGCATTAAGCCTCTCTCTTTATCTGATTACTATCATTCTCATAGTCAATTCCTTTTATAATAGATCTAACTCCAATGTATTTCTTAATTTGTATATTGGTGTCTTTGGGAGTGAATGTAATTTCACAATTTTATTCACTACATGATCTATTCCTTTTCCAAAATTTCATTGAGCACTTGACTAACATGAGTAGACTTCTTGTAGTGTCTTTCGAAGACTTTATGGCCACACCTAGATTTATACCTTAACATTTTGTAGTCTTGGCTTTTGATCATCTTATGAAATATTTTTTTCATAGAACTCTTGCCCCAAGTACCTTTTCTTATATTTAACTAAATTTCAACCTTATAACCTATTATGAACTAAATGTTGTTAACTATGTAAAACATGCAACCAACACAATTTGTTAGGCTAAATAATTTAACAAATTTATGAAATTATGTACAATTATGTTCCAATAATGCATCATAATTCCTTCTTAGGATCTCTTTTGAAAATTAACTACCTAAGTCAATTTTCTGGGTGGATACTTAGACTCCCCTATCCAAGACCTTTCCAATGATTACTCCCTTTCTCAATTATGAGTCTTGAGCAGAAAGTTATGGTCATTTGAAAATTGCCCATTAACTTCTCTTGTTCACACTTCAACTAGGTGCAAATTTGAACTGTAATTATGCATTTTTTCACATGTTCCATTGGATTTTTGGTAGGATCCAATTTTTTTTTCTTCATATACATATTTTGTATAGTATGTCCAAGTTTCACCTATTTCTAGGTTCTAGGCTACTAGTTACAACCTGTGGAAGTTCTAGGCCAATTAGTGTTTTTGACCTTGAATGCTATCGGTACATTCTATTCCATCTTAAACATTTTTAACATGCCCAAAATTTTAATTCAGCTCCATGAATGTGTTATATGGTTCAATATATTTCCTGATCGTCTCAGTCAAAGTTATGTGATGAAAACCCCCACCCTACCTAGGGGCTCGTGTATCCTCTCGATCTTAGGATCTTCTTCTGGAGCCGAATTAGCTCTCAGATATGTGTTGTATCATCTCTTAATGTAAACATGCCCTTTTTATTTCTTTATGTAGGTCCAACAAAACCCGTGGGAAATTTACTCTAAGATCCTTTCACCTAGAATCAAAACCATAGGTGCTAGCACCTTTTCTTCAGTGGAAATCTCACATGACCACGGGTTAGAACCAAGCACTCAACTAAAAGGTGCTATCTGGAGCTTCGAGACTTCAGTGCTCCAAGACTTCGACACTCTCTAAACATTCATGTTTTTAACACTCCAATCCTTGAGAGTGGTTATCGACTGAATTTGGTCATAAAGTGACTTTGACCGGTGGGTGTAGGTCTTCTCCCTAGATCTGGGACTTTGGTGCTCCGTGAACATTCACCTTTTAAACACTCCAATCTCTTGGAATGGTTACTGACCGAATTCAGTCATAAAGTGAATTTAAATGGAGGGTGTAGGTATTCTCCCTATCCTTCCTCTCTCCAAAGTCTTAGGGTTATATCTGACGGTTGGTGGGAATTCTCTTCCATCCTCCACGATCTATGGTGGAGATTCACTTCAGGACTCCGGGATTTGGGATTTTCCATGACTCCAACATGCAAGACTCCTAGAATGGCGAACTTCGAACTGAAATTGATGGCTCACACTCCTCCCATATCCAACGAAATTTATTAAATCTAGGCTTCGGGCTTCTGGGATTCTCGCTCCAGATGACCACCACACTCCCAAACTACTAACCGTTGAACTAAAATCGACAACTCATACTCCTTCCATAGCCAATGGTTGTGATTAAATCTAGGCTTCAGGATTTGGGGCTTCTCACTCCAAACAACCACCACACTCTCGAATTTTTGAATGCCGAACTGAAATCGATGGATCACACTCCTTCCACAGTCAACAACTATGATTAACTTTGGGCTTCAGGCTTTGGGGTTTCTCATTCCAGATGACCACCACACTCTTGAACTGCCGAATGTTGAATTGGAGAAGGGAGAAGATCTACAGTTGAGACTCTCCTTTGATCAATGACTAGGATTAACTCCAATACTTTGGAGCTTTGAGACTTTTCACACGAAAATAAATTTCACCCACAATCCTTCAGATAACCTAATTTTTGAATACTTGGAAATATATAGAAATGTGTACCCAACAACCGATAGTCAGGATTTACTCTAGAATTCGAGAGTTCGGGGAATTCTCCACTCTATGCAACCAAAACCAATTTCTCCTAGAGTGTTGAATCGTTGAACCACTCATGTTACACATTATTTTGGTCACCTTAGTGATCCAATGACAACATGTGTTCATGTTCCCTAAAAATATAAAAGAGTCTTTCTCCATGAAGAGAGTGATTTTCTTTCCTTTCTCAAAAACCTTATTAAAGAAGGTTGTTTCACCCTACAATATGCATGGGGTGCGACAATTCCTAATTGTTGCATCCTTCTCTAGAACTAGACTATGACATCTCCATAGGCTACCATATTTATAGGGTGCGACGATGCTAAAAGGTAATGAAAAGACAAACTTCATGAATGTTCTAGAAGGTGATCTTCTAGAAGGTGAGGTGGCCTCCGAAGGGTTTGGATCTTACTCACTTTTTTGATTTTGTGGGATCATTCTCATATTCTCATCCATCTCTCTTTCACACTATATAAAGAGGGATTTCTTATGGAAAAGGATAAGGTTTAATGGGCTAATATTTGTATGTAGAGTTTCTACTTCTTCTTGGGAGGTTTGCTTTAGTTTGACAAGCTACATGGTAGATCTTCTTCATTCAAAGGCTTTGGAGAAAATGTGTGTGTGTTAGAGAAAAGGGCCATTGAAAGGGGACCTTGCAACATCAAGGATTTGGTTGTAATCTCCACTTTCTATTTAATATGATACAACGATATATTTCTTTCCCATAAAACTAATCTTGTTTAATTGTATGATTCATTGATCACATACATAGGTTCTTGTTGAGTATATTGTGTTTCTTTCACTTTGGTTGGCTTGTGTTCTCTTGTTGAGTATCTTCATTTTAGGTGCATGATAGCCCTTTGGAAAGGTATCGTCGAGAAGATTCATTTTGGGGGCTCAATTATTAATTCAACTTTCATTTATAATCTCTATCCCAAAAAACCTTCATTTAGGCCCTCAAAATGGCCCCGAATGTTAAAACTGTTAAAACTAGTAAATTGCCAAAATTTCTAGAACATTGTTTTGAGCGAGTTGGAAAAGGTAGGTGTAGGTATTCTCCCTAGATCTGGGACTTCGTTGCTCCATGAACATTCACCTTTTAAACACTCCAATATCTCGGAGTGGTTACCAACCGAATTCGGTCATAAAGTGACTTTAAAGGGAGGGTGTATGTATTCTCCCTATCCTTCCTCTCTCCAAAGTCTTAGGGTTAGATCTGATGGCTGGCGAGAATTCTCTTCCATCCTCCATGATCTATGGTGGATATTCACTTCGGGACTCCAGGATTTGGGATTTTCCACGACTCCAACATGCAAGACTCCTGGAATGTCGAACATCAAACTGAAATCGATGGCTCACACTCCTCCCATATCCAATGAAATTTATTAAATCTAGGCTTCGGGCTTTTGGGATTCTCACTCTATATGACCACCACACTCCCAAAC
>JZKD02S2061760.1:457844-473648 GCA_000966675.3 Picea glauca | reverse complement strand
GATTTCCTAACTACAAATGCATACTAATGCATACTAAAGAAACACACTTTTACCTAAGGACATATTAGACCAAGTAGATCTTAACTAACTCCTAAGTGTCTAAATATCCTAACAAATCTATGATGTTCCATCTGGATCGAGTGAAGATCTCTTATCTCTACCGCATGTGCCCGAAGCTTGACTATACTGGAACTTAATTGTTGCAGCATAACCCGATCCTTGATCGGTTGTTCCATAAATTGTCACACTTGACCTGGTGGCATGTCTGCCACCTTTTCTATTTCTTCGTCCCACGATGAGTCTTGCTCGGTGTGTGATTTGACTATGTCGCGCAAGTTGACAAAGTCATCTGGTGTGAAAAAATCGGGTAGCCCAATGTCTTTCATCACCTTATTGATCTTGATCCATTTTTTCTTACACTTGGCCCATTTCTCTTGGATTTCATGGTGAGGTTCCCAAGCCATTTTTTCCCAATACTCGGTCGATTTATTTATGATCAAGGATGATTTGTTTCAACACTCGAATGTCATTTTCTTCTCTATCTCGACCTTGTTGGCCTGCATTGATGTAGTTGAATCTCTCCACAACTTGTTATGATTTCTCGTACCACCACTCCATATATTTGCACGTCGTAAGTGCCATGAGGGTGTCCTCCTGGAGCTCAACTATCCTTACAGTGAATATGTATCATTCATCTGTAAACTTGTTGTAGGCCTCCTGGAATTCAATCCTTTGAAACACCGTGACATGTGTGGTGTTCTGATAGTATTTTTCAAAGTCGCACAAATGTTCCAATTCCTTCAGGGAAGTGGCCAACTCCTCTTCATCTTTTTTAGCTCTGTCCAGGGTGGAATCTATGATTTCCATCCCTGCACCGATGAGTTTGAACTTCTTAGCATGATCTATGTTGATCATATGTTCCTATATAGGGATGAGGATGGAGTGATCTAAAGTGATCCTCCTCTTCTTGGTGGTTCTCTATACGATAGCCTTCCTTTTCTAATCATAAGCTATGGCATGTATGTTGGCTACTTCATAAGATGATCTCCCGAGGTGAGTGTATTAATAGACTCTCGATGGTGAATACTTTTTCAAGACTCGGTTCTTGAACTTCATCCTTGTGTTTTGAAGGCCCAAATGTTTTCTTTCACTCATTAGGGGTTTGCGTACTGATTGAAATAGAGGGATCGAAGGTAGGCCTGGTACTTACTTGATCGTCGGTTGTTGAGACATCGATTTTCTACTGTGGAGATCCTTCCTTCGGTTCATTCAACCCTAGATCATCCTTCGTAGTTTTTGCTTGGGTTTTTGGTGCATTGGACAACTCAGTGTCTAAGACACTCTCAACTTCTTGTTCTTTCTGTGGAACCTCTTGAATTTGGGCGTGGGGAATAGGGGAATTTGTCTTCTCTGGTCCCTTTTCTTCTTCAATATGTACATGGGTCACAAGAGATACTTTTGGTCTCTCATCATTGTCATAGATCTTGATCATCTCACTTAAAGGGTTTGACACACTGGTCCTCCCTGATGTTTCGATTGTCTCTAGCTGAGCCAAAACACCTATCGACAATCTAGTGGGTGGCATTGTGAAGATAGGGTCATCTAACCCAGTAATTTCATCAAGTTCTATGAATTTAGGGCCTCTTGGGCCCACCTGGCTTTCATTTGGGTCATCGACAAGAAGCCTTGTGATATTTAGGATGTTTGGGTCATCTTGCCACTGATCAATTATCCATTGTGCATGTTCTAACATGAGTAAACCCCTCTCCCATGCATCTTGAGCCTTGGGGAGACCTCTTATTTTCACTGGGGTTAACTGGGGAATTTCTGTTGTTTTGACTATTGCATGGGGAACCGCTGCTTCAACCACTATCATTTCTTCTCTGGCTCTAAGGGCCGCTTGAGACATTTGTTCTAGGATTTTTTCATGTTCATCCAGGATCGTGGATTTGAAGTTGGTCATCTTAGGGTCGACCATCCTTACAACAAATTCATCCCAATCCTGATCATTTTCCTTGAAGATCTCATCTTCAAACTTGTCATGGGCATATGGCTAGCAGGACGACACTTGAGACACATGTTTCAAGACTAGACCCTTTGGGTTGTGCTTGCGAAAATGACCGGTTTGGAATCATAACTCCAATTGTCTTCATCCTTCCTTATTAGTTTGATCGATTTATTTCACTAGGTAGAAACCTATATGGTATCCATAAGGTATAAATGCTCGCTTCTTATCTTTCACCAGGGTAGCATTGTAACCTTGCAGGATGGTCTGGTAGCAGATTTCCCCCATAACAAGTCGGTTGGGGACATGTGTTGGTAAGAGATGAGGTGCTCCTGTGGCATCTAATACCCTAATGAAAGTATCACGTTCATCCAGAAACCAGTGGCCGACCTTTGCTATCACCTTTTTTTCCATAGTCGATAGCCTCAGACACTCTTTCTTGAAAAGAATAAAATGAATGCATGTAATGAATTCATCGCAGATGAGAGAGTAAGAGTTTTTGTACCTGTTCTCCCATAAAATGTTGAAGTAAACATGGACTAGGAGTTCTAAGGTGTGCCAACTCAAGTTCATGATGGCAAATACATTTATGGTGCATATGACGTCCAGTAAATACGAAGCCATGTAGAAGGATGGAGCCTCTCCTTCTTTCGACGTCTGAGCCTGTTATATGTAGATGCTCAGCTTCCTTGAAATGATAGCTCCCCAGTTGAAAATTATCCCAGAAATGGACACTGTGTAAGCTATAGGCATCCATGCCTCTAAAAACCTGGAAAAAAAAATTTCCCCATACAACCGACAGATGAGAGCCATTAGATAGATATACGACTCCCTTAGGTTGGCCGTCTGGTACCAACCAAAGGTCTGATTGGTGTATTTTTTATATTATCTCCACCATGAATCCATTACTTGGTCGGTGTCATGGCACTCATAGAAATTTATGACGAAATCAGTGTTCATCTTCTCCTCCGAGTCTCTAATATTGTAGTAACTTTGCACCTCTACTGGAAGGAAAACCCTGACACACTCGCCATTGACGTCGTTAATCAAACATTTTTGTGTGTCTGTGTGGTCGATGAGCCACTTCAGGAGTTCTATGTAGGGGAATATTTGGGTTCTTCTTGCCACCATGTGCACTTACAATCTTCAAATATTTGGAAAATCTTCATTGTCGAGCTTTCTTGTATTGAGGTTGTTGTGCGGGATACATTTTGAGAATTCTTCCCGGTTGATCTTCTTCAAACGTTCTACCTAGTGCGAGAGTGAAAACTTGGTCCCTGTTCTTTCCTCTTTGTATCCAGAGGCTGAAGGTTGAGTGAAAACCTTCTTAGTAGATTTCTTGATGACTGGTTTCGACCTTGGAGAAAATTCTAATTGTTTTTCGGCCGCTGGGGAAGAGCCTTCTCCTATTTTTGGTTCTGTTAGCTTCGACGCTCTCGGAGATCGTGTGGTGGTTGGTTTTCTTGGATGCATTATTCCTTCAATCGAAACAAAATGTTTAGAGACTTCGTATAAAGAAACATTGGATAAAACACATATATGAAGTGTAAGCACAAAAAATCCAGACTGGTACATACCTGTAAAGCTTGCTAACTGGTTATTTGATACTCACGGAATTTCAACTTCTTTGAATTGCTCATTTCACTCCTTTGGATGCTCTAAAACTCCTTTGCATGTAGAATGGTTTCATTTACAATGGATTAGGAGAATTTAAGTAGTGAATAACTTATCGTGTCGTATCAATCAATCAATTCGGGTGATGAGTGAAATTCAAACAAATCTACCACCAAATCTTTGCAATTTAATTCATCATGGGTTAATGGCGGAGGCATGAAGGGTGATGTGTTCTATTGGTAATTTCAAATGACCTTTCAATTCACACTCAAAGTAGCAACTAATGCGAGATTTGGAATTAATTAGTCCCTTAAATGCTCCGAATCTAAACGTATCTAGCGCTAAAACATCCCATTGTGTCGCTTTCTCAATGGGAGGATCGAGGATCGAGGATGTGCTATGGATTTTTTCATTGATATTATTCTATGAAAAACCTCCAACGCCGATTGATTTCCTTGTACTGTGATGCCGTGGAAAAACTAGCTCGGGACACATGGATTTGAAGATTGGTGACTTAACTCGGGAGTATTAGTCAGAGTCAAGACTTTCTTCCAGTTGTGCATTCTAAACTAAGCCTGGGATCACCAATGCGAAAAATATATTAGGGGTCAGAAATCAAGGACAAAACCTATCGCATGTCTTTTCATATTAGCTTACTTAAAAAAATCCCGATGCCAAAACGCTTCGGGAATCGATGATCAGAGAAAAAACTTTAGCGTGGTAAAAATGTTCATTGCGATTCGGTTTTCTTCGATTCCGACAAGCGCGTCGGGTATCGGCTATCGATGATATTGTTTCCTTCTTCCTTAATGTTTACTACCTTCTCCTTTTTCTGATGTCGAAGGGGATCGACTATCATCAATTTTTGTATGCGATACTCATCATGAAACAAAACTTCCTTTCTCTGATACTGGTGAAGATCGACGTTCGACGATTGATGTTTTCCGAGTGATTCTTTTCTCCTCTTAATTCCTTCCAATGTCGAATCATGAGCGCGTCGGATGAAGTGATTTGGCTATCGATTCCTTACTTAAGTTTTAATACCCTTTAGTTCATGGAGTTTCAAGAGTTAAACAAATCAAAAAATCTGATGAGGGATAAGAGAACAAGCAAAGACAAAACATTTCTCAAAATAAAATCAAATTCAGATAGTGCAAAAATTAAGTGGTACCCAAAATGTGAAAAACTGACATAGGATTTTTAGGGTGTGTTGAGTGCTCAACATAACCTATCTCTTTAGGGTATTTACATGATGTGAGTGTGGAGGGGAAAGTCTTCATGGTACCTGGAATCAACGCTGTCCAAACTCACTCAGGCTCCTTGGAGGGTATACCCACGATTATGTGTGGGATCTTGCACCAGGGTGTAATTCCATTAAGCAAGTTGTCAATGTAACTTTTCCACCTGCTTTATCCCAGCCCATTCTTGTCTTGATTTCACAACGTTGGATTTCATCACCAACTAGTGACTTCAAAATAAGAAGGTTTGTTCGCTTGGTTTGATTTCTAGATTTTATTAGTGAGTGTTGCTTGTTTCTCTAGTTGGCCATAGATTTATTTTGTTCTTTATTTGGATCAGCCAACATCGGCCTTCATCGTTCATGTAGGATGTAAGGGCTACCCCCGGAATATCCAGAAGGTTACCTCCCTTTGCTTCCTAACTCACCAGAAGGCTCTCCCGAGGGAGTAGTCAATAACGGAGTAGATTTTAAGGTTGGAAGTATGCACTCTTTAGAGGGATTCAAAATACTTTTAGATTCTTTAGAGGCATTCTGGCTTCCCCCAAATCCTTTATTAATTATTAGACAAGATGCACATTTACTACAGATGAATTCATCAAGAGAAATTGTTGTTTTTGAGAATATTGAAGCACCTACTAGACCTAACGTAGGATCTAGAGTAGATGATCCACTTTTTCATAGTGAATCATTTAGAACTTCAGCTCACATGGCTGGAATTTTTAATCCTAGTTTTTCCCCTTCTTCGGTACATGATCTTTTTGGAACGAAACAATTTCTAATCAACCTATGGAATCGCAAATTCCTGAGATGTATGTTACGCATACGGTACCTTTATATAATTTTACTAGCACAACCATTAATTTCACCATGGTTTTAGACCAATTGTTGGTTGGTTCTCACTCGATTCTTCATCTCTAGATGGCCCATTCTACTATGGTCCCACGAGATATGACTGTTTCTACCGGAAATGTAGTTATCACTCAATATCCTATTGGAACACCACTTCTTCTTAGACCAAAGCAGTCACTTCCCCCTGGGTATAACGCTTTGAATACTTCCATTGCTATCCCTACCCAGAATCCATCCAGAGAGTCTGAACTTTTTGTTCTTCTTGGGTATAATGTCACTAGTCAGTTTGTTCCTACACCTGCCTAAGTTCTCTCCGAGGGGCCTTACATTCCTCCTCCACCTTGTTTAGGAGGATCTAATGGTCCTGGCCATAGTGGCTCCAATCCAGTTGGAGGCATCAGTCATTCTGTCACTTCTAGTTTTCAGATTCCTTTTGGAGGTCCACCTCAAGTTGGGGGGAAACCTCAATTTTGGGGACAACCTCAGATTGGGGGACAGCCTCAACTTGGGGGGAAACCTCAAGTTGAAGGCCATAACCCAGTTTATGGAAAAAATATACTTGTGTTACAATATCAACCTTGGAATCTTCCTTTCCAAGGGAATCAAAAATTGTATGGGGGGAAACATCCTCAAGTTAATTATTTTGTACCCTCTAATCTCGGTCAACTGTATACAGGTTCTATGAATACTACCTAGGGTCAACATTTTCAGTCCAATGTTCCTTTCCAAGGGAACATACCTAATCTTAATAAAAAAACTCCACATTTGAATATTTCGGGACTGTCTAACTATCTACATACTTATTATGGTCCTACTGTTATACCTACGAGACTTCCTCCTCAAAACTACCAATTTCCTCAAGTGAACAGGAAGTTGCCTTTCCTTGCCACTTTGGATTTACCAGATTTGTATAGGATTTTGAATGATCCTATTTAACATTCTCCTTATTGGCCCATCATACTGACCAAATTACCATCTAACATTCCTAATTTTGATGGTCGACCAGGAGAAGACCCAAATAACCATGTCATGACTTTCCATCTTTGGTGTTCATCCAACTCATTGATGGATGATTCCATAAGATTATGACTTTTCCAACGAACTCTTATGGGTTCGACAACAAAATGGTACATTGAGTTACCGTGAGGATTATTTAACAACTTTAATACCTTAGCCATGACCTTCTTAACACATTACAAGTTGCCAATTCAATACGAGATAGGAATCAAAATTTTGAGTTCTTTTAAACAATCTTCTTCACCTCATATTTCTGATCACATTCATGAGTGGAGGAGGAGAATATGCTTAATCAAATTTCCCCTTCCTAATCAACTATTGGTTGAGTGTTTTACCAAATCACTCATTGGGCCTATCTCCCATGATGTAGCCATGGGTGGTTTCATCACTGAAGAGCAGGTGATCATTCGTTCTTAATATCTAGATCTCATTTATTCGCAAATGAACACACTTTACAACTTGATCCCTAATGCTCCTCATCCTTCCACGAATCCTACCCCAACACTTCCTTTAGCTTATCATGTTGTTGATGGTGTGATTGGCAGCAAATAAATAATCCTATTGTACAAAATACTCCTACTCCTACTCCTTCCGGTAAAACTTCTGAAGTTAATATGATTCAATCTACACCTACCAGTAAAAATAAAAATAAAAAGAAAGGGATGGGTAAGAATACGGAAGACAAAAATACTACTCAAAAATATGAGAAGTCTAAAATGCAACCTGCTGATGAGAAGGTTAAACGTAAACCTCATTACCCTTGCCTTATTTTTGGTGAAGACCATTGTACGAAATATTCTCCATGATGAGATGAGGTTACTAAGTTCCTCCAAGGAATCGAGAAACCTTCTACCCCTGCCATCTTGTCACAAATGTTTCCTTCTTAGCAGTAGGACCTATTGGTCATTCATGACCAATATTATTCTTCTACCTCATCTTATGTCCTTATTTTTATTGGTGACTCCAAGAAAAATGAAGTTGCAGTTGCAACTTGAGCCAAAGATTATTCTTCGTTGAAAGAGAAAGTTGATGATATACCACCTTCGTTGGTTCAACATCCTCCCCCAACTTCACCTACAAATGGTCTTCTTCATATCGAACGATCGGGTCTCGATACAGTTCTTTATCCTCCTCCCAAGGGCGTTGTTATAAAGTCTTAATTTAATCCTCATGCACATGCTGCCCAAAACTACAGTATTGTAGAAGACCTTGCCCAAGCACCTTCTGCAATGTCACCTCTCGAAGTCCTTCAATTGTTTCCTACTCAATGAAAGGTGTTGTTAAAGTTTGTTGGTGGAATTGATCCTACCAGTACCAATTTGATAATCTTTGACTTGGAAGATAATATTCCAAGGCTTCCTCCTCAATTAGCGTTTCAGATCCAAGTTGTTGTAGAAACAAAGAATATTTGTAGAACCATTATTGATGAAGGATCCTCGACTTGCATTACGTATGTTACTTGTTGGAAAGCTATTAGCTCTCTTGCCCTTACCGAGTCGCACAATATTATTAATACCTTCAATGGTACAAGTTTTAAACCTTACGGTGTTATTCCTTGATTGTGTATTACGTTAGAAGGTAAATTGATCAATGTCGAGGTTGAGGTCTTTGATGCACCTCTTGATTATAACCTTATGCTTGGTCGTAGCTGGATTGATTACATGTGCGTAGTTGTGTCTAGCCTTTTTCATGTGTTACGGTTCCTGCGCCAAGGAAATGTCGTTATTCTTGACCAACTGGCCTTCTTTAATTCTGATTCCTATACTAGAAACGTCCCTTTTATTTCGAAGACACCTCCCGGTTATGAGAATGTTGACGTGGGTATTCTAAAAGATTCAACTTTGATGGGTACATTTCCTATTCCACCACTAGATATTCCTCCTCCTTTTGTTTCTTCGATTAACATGATCTCAACCGATGTTCATGAAACCCCTGAGTCATATGACCCATGGATAGTACCTAGCTCTGGTGATTGTCTTTGTTATGATGACCGAATGCCTTTAAGTCTAGTCGAATCCACTTATCAAGCTATTCAATCGAAAACTCCTCCTCCTTCTCTCTGTGATACATCTCCTGATCCATTTCACGTGCTCTTTGCTACTATTGAAATGATCATGTCAGTCATGTATATGGAATATAGTCCATGGGACGATGGGCATCATCGTTCTATTTTCTTCCTATAATGTGATACCATAGAGAGCTACCAATAGATTTCAACTCTATCAACCATTATTGTTATTTATTCGGTTCCTAAGTCAACACATGATGTTTTGTATGAAGGGAACTTGAGCAATATTTCACCTACCATTCCACTTGACATATCGATTAAACCCAGATTCGTGGAAAATGTTCATATCGGTGCCTCTTTTTCTATTGATGAGGTTTGCACTTATAAAGCCCTTTTTCAATAATCTTGTGACATTTTTTCCTCGAGTTATGAAGAAATGCTAGGTTTTGATCCTGATATTGTTGTGCATGAGATTAAGACTTATCCATACTCTAAACCCATTCGATAGAGACTTCGCTTAGTACATCCATGTAAAGCTGTTGTTATTAATCTTGAAGTTGAAAAACTTCTTAAAGAAGGCTTTGTCTATCCCGTGGCTTTGACTGATTGGGTATCTAATCTTGTTCCAGTAAACAAGAAACAAGGAATGATACACGTTTGTGTAGATTATAGGGATATAAATAAATATTTTCCTAAGGAAAATTATCCAACCCCTTTGGTTGACCATATCATTGACGAATGTGCTGGGAGTGAAATATTCTCTTTGATGGATGGTTTCTCTGGCTATAATCAAATTAATATTTTACCAACGGATCAACACAAGACTACTTTTATTTTCCCTTGGGGAAGCTTCGCCTACCAGAAACTACCCTTTGGTCTCAAAAATGTTGGTGTGACCTTTCAGCGTGCTATGTATTACGCTTTTCATGACATTAATCACATCGTACAACCCATTCTTGACGATCTACTGGCATATTCCATGCACCATCAAGATCACGCGGCACATTTACAAGCCATTTTCCTACACTGTCGTTATTATTGCATATGTTTGAATCCACACAATTGTGTTTTTTGTGTGGAATTTGGCCGACTTATCAGTTTTATTGTGTCTATACATGGGATTTGGGTAGACCCCTTGAACATTGAGGATATTCTTAATTTACCTCCTCCTTTCATTCTATGCTAGCTCTAAAGTTTGCAAGGGAAGGCAATTTTTTTACATCGATTCATTCCCAATTACGTTGAATTAACAAAAGGATTTACTTGGCTCCTCAAGAAAGGTTATGATTTTGTATGGGATGATATGACAAATAGATATTTTGAGGCTTTGAAAATCACCTTAACCCATACACCACTCTTCTTTCCACATGACTATAGCCACAATTATTTCATGTACTTATCTTCTTCGGACTCTACCATTTCTATGGTTTTAGTCCAAGAGGATGATTCACATGATGAACATGTGATATACTATTTGATTCAGAGTCTCACCACTACCGAAACCAAATATTTACATGTGGAGAAAATGGCCTTGGCAGTTGTTCAAGTTGTTCAACGTTTTTGTCACTGCATCTTATTATGCAAAACCACCGTTATTTCTGATTGCAACCCCATGCAACATATCCTTACTCGACAATTGTTGGGGGGAAACCACTCTAAATGGACAGTGATTCTCCAGGAGTTCAAGTTGTATTTTGAACACGCCAATTCAAAGAATTCTTTGGTTTTTTCTGAATTGATATGTGACCTTCCCTCTACTGAGACAGAAAATATGGCAGGGGATTATTTATCTGACGAATCCCTCTTTCTGATCATTTATGATGACATATGGTACGAAGATATTATCATTTATCTCCAGACTCAAACTTTACAGCCTGATATTTCTAGTACAGATCGTCATCATATACGATATCAAGCTCGTCAATACATCATCCTCGGTGATACCCTTTACCATCGTGGTATTGATTCCATATTTCGACGATGTCTCACTTACAATGAAGTTGAGAAAGATTTGAATGACTATCACTCTGGAGCATGTGGCGGTCATATGTCTAGGTATGCCACTGCCCAAAAGATATTATGAGCTGGTTATTTTTGGCCTTCATTGTTTAAGGATTGCATTACTTCCGTCTAGAAATGCCACACTTGTCAAACTTATAACAATAAGATCTGATCTCACCCTGCTCCTCTTCAGCCTATAGTTTCCATTGGTCCGTTTGCTAAATGGGGCATTGAATTCATGACATGTAACCCTCACTCGGTCAGGGGGCATGGATACATTATTGCAGCTGTGGATTATTTCACTAAATGGGTTGAGGCGATGCATACATTTGATAATATTGGGAAAAATGCAACATTATTCATATTCAATCATATTATTACTAGTTTTGGTGTCCCTCAAGCCATCGTTACTGATCACGGTAGTCATTTTCAAAATTTTATGATGTCTGAAATTACTAAAAAGTTGGGTCTTCACCATGAAAACTCAACCCCCTATTATCCACAGGCCAAAGGCTAGGTTGAAGCAATTAACAAAGTTCTCACTACTATGCTTCAACGGATGGTAGGAATTCATAAGTCAAATTGGCATATGATGTTGTTCTCAGTATTATGGGCATATCGGACATCCATTAAGTATACCACGGGATTCACACCTTTCTAGTTAGTATATGGTATCGAAGCAATTTTTTCGACTGAATGTGAGATCCCATATTTGAAACTAGCCGTCAAACTTCTTCTTAAGACTTCTACTGAAGAGGAACGTATTTTGTATTTGCGGAAATTAGATGAAACTTGTTGTGATGTCACCTTAGTTATTGAGACTCAGATTTTTTTTTGTTAAAGCCCAATATGACAAGCATGTCAAGCCACTTCTTTTTTCTGAAGGTGATCTAGTTCTTCTTTACAAGCAAGATCATGATTTTCTATGGGCCGGTAAATTTGATCCCATGTGGTGGAGTCCTTATATTGTGAAATGAATGTTGGAAAAGGGAGCTTATGAGCTAGTAGATTATGATGGATTTCCTTTGAGTGAGCCCAAAAATGGGATTTACTTGAAGAAGTACTATGCCTAAGTCATTTTTGCATGAGTGCTATGTATTTTTGGTGTATCATACTCTTTTCTTTTTCGTTTATTGGTTCCACCTTTCGCCTGATTACCCTGCATTGTGCTTGGTTTTCAGATGTTAGTGTCTTCACTACCCTACATTGGCTTCACTGATGGTGCTAGTCACAGTACTCAAAACCTAGCATCTACTGCTTGGGAAATCTATGCACCTACAGATGAATTGATCATTCTGCATGGTGTATGCCTTAGTCATGCAACCAACAATATCATGGAATACAGTGAAGTCATCGAATTATTGACAAACATTGTTTCACTTGGAATATTCCATCTTATTGAATGAATGGACTCACAACTAGTAGTCTTACAATTGAGTAATGTTTATTCCATCCAAATTCCTACTTTGTTAAGGGTATATTTACAAATTCACCTCTTGGAACGTCATTTTGATTACATTGAATCTAAAAACATTCCTAGATGTCTGAATACATTAACAGATGCATTGGCTAGTTATGTGTTAGACAAACATTTGAGACATTTATAAAATCCAATCACATTTTTGTATATAAAACAAGTAAGCCAATAAGAGCCTCATATTAATAACAATAAAAGTTTACAAAAAGTGTTTTTGTTCGAAGACCAAAATATCAAAAAATGTGAAGCACATGGATTCATATACAATAAAGCATCAAGGATTTTGCTCACTATAACACGTGAATTCCCGTGCTACTCTACATAGCATTTGACTGATGGAAGTAGACACACCCACTGTGTGGTGTTGGTAATGCCTTAGAATATCATCTATAGAGGCATATGGGATATTCATTGTGAGTCCCTCTAGATTTTCTTCTATGGTATCAAAGTTAACAACAACTATTCCTACTACAAAAAATCTCTCCCCTCGCCTCTGGATAGGGGATGAACCTGGAGGATGATAAGGTGCCACATCTGCATCATCGAAGAGAACTTGATTAGTCATCATATAAACAACATAAAAAACATTTATATCTTTAAAAATAACCAAAACATTATATAAAAAAAATTTCCTTCTTACCTATGTCCCCCCATTGGGAACCTTTGGGAAGAGCTAGGTCTAGATCTCCATGAAATTCTATCCCAGCATATGTATAATCGTCAACCATGAGCATTTGAGTCCTCAACCACTCTAAGAAGACATCGTTATACTTAACGATGGGACCGACTGCATGTCGGGCCATGAGGTCTACCCACCTCTTCATTCTCGGATATTGTGGAGTAGGTATAGCTCACTCTACCTGCAAGCATAAAAATAGGACCCTCTCTAGGAAGAAGGATACCAAAATAGAATTGTATATGAACTCTTTCAACCCACCACTTTTGCCCTTGGTTAGTTTTTTCTTCATACTTTTAAGAGCCCCTTCACACCAGTTGAACACTCGGGGATCCATACACTCCAATGAATATCGAAAATAGATCTGAAGAGCCATGTGGGGAGCTGCACTCCCTGCCATCTGCATGATAGTATAGAGGATGGACCATAGAGGAATGTCTCGAACATCCCTTATAGATAATTTATCGCTATGTTTCTGGGTACCCGAGACACAATGTTCACTGATGTAGTGGTTCGTAGGCTCACCACCACCCCTACTACCTGTAAGTGTTACTCAAGATCCATAGTGAGATAGTCCTGTTAGGAAATAGATATCCTCGATATCTATGGTGACTGTGTGTTCACCCACATGAAATTCTTGCTCGTTCACATCCCACATGTGAACTAAGTACTCAAGTAGTCTTAGTTGGTCCCTCATGCCCTGAATATTGAAGAATTTCAACAACCCACACTACCGGAGGGCCATAATCATTCTCAGGTCATTCCCAATGAAGTAATATTCCTCTTCATTCTCTCTTTCATGCCATTCCAACATCTTGACCATGGAAGACCTCCCAAGGAACCATAAAAAGAGATTAACATCATAATTTTCTTTCCTAGAGGGTTTTTCTTGTTGGACTCATCTTTTAAAAATTTTGCATTGTGGTCGTCGTAGGCCTATGCATTTTCATAGTGTGGAGTCATTGCACCCTAGCTTTAGGATCCATTATGACGATCCTAGATCGTCGTAGGTACCGATATAGGGTGCCTGGGATGACCTCAATGCATGGGTAACCTCAAAAAATCAATCCAAAAGTACATTTTTAACCAATAAAAATCAAATTTTAGTCCATGGAAATATGAAGGATATGGAACTTACCTTTTCTATAGAGACTATTCATGGAATGATCAGTCGTGCACTCCGCAATCTACAATTGAAAATCGAGGTAAAAAGGGGGTTTGGAGCAATGTTTGGGTGAAGTTAGAAATGAAATAGTAAAATGTATTTTTTACCTATTTTATTGAGTTTTATTACTTTTCATTTGTATATTATATTATTTGTTATGCTTCATCTAAGCCCTAAAGTCCTAACAACTTTACAAGTGGTTGATTTTTTGTAGATAAAAGAGTCTAGGAGTGAAGCATTGGAACAAGGGTTCACTTTTTGGTTTGTTTTTTTACATTTGTCACATGTACAAATCCTTTTAGGGTTTTTCAAGAAAAACTCCGAGCAAGTATTGATTCTTTATCATGCTCATGAAACCATGAGAATGTAATTGAGTAGTCTTTTGTCATTTTTTTTAACTTGTAATGGTGACACGAAAACCAAAGCCTATGGAGTATTCTTTAAGCTCTTTTCACAATCCATAAAAATGAAAAGATTGTCGAGAGACCTTGTTCTTTTCATGATCGTAAAAGTATTTGAAGAAAACATTTGATTAGTGGTAGGTTCTCACTTTTTCGGTCTCATCAGATTAATTTACGAAAAAGGAACTGATGGAGTTCTCTTTAAGTGTTTTTCAGACTCTCTAAAAATGAAAAACCCTTGAGTTTTCTCTCTTTGGACTCGTTAAACAAACATCGAACGACCCATATGGAATCAAACCACTTGTTCTTAGGGTTCGTTAAACATACTTCAAGGGACTAGTTAGAAGTATGAGCTTACATCAACAAGCATATGTTATCCTCCTCAAGCTTGCATAAAAATAAAGAGATACTCACCAGAAATGGTGGAGGAAAAATTAGGAAAGAAATGTGTCTTTGTATTTGTGTTAGTGGCAATAATAGTCGCTCTTGAACATGACACCCCCCTTGATCATTGTATTTGGGTTGGGAAATCCATTTGTCTCTCATTTGACCATCCAAAAATTCATATGTTGGATCCTCATTGAGTCAATGCTGCCAAGACCATTGTCATGTCGTTCATATGTTCAAGAGAAGTCAAACCTAAATAATCCTTCTATTGAGTTAGTCATCTACAATTATAAATATTCTACCATTTCGGCCTTCCCTGAGTCAGTTCCAAATCATTTCATACTCTGATCTACTTAAAATCTGTTACCTATTTCATTTCATTGATGTGAGATACATCAAGGCCCTCCTGTGATGAGTCTTTTCCTGTCAACTTCAAATCATTATCCAGAAACAAGACTTATAAATCATTTAGTACCTTAGAGCCTGCATGCCTCAATGGCAGGTCTCTTCGCTTTCAATAGTGGGTTCGCATCATTGACCCCTGATTGGGTTATTTCATTGAGTGTTCAACTTCAACTCATTTATTCACATTCGTTGGATTGTAACAGGGTATCTTGGGAGTCATTGACATAAATGGTGATTTCCCTCACACTTGTTAATGGTTCTCATCATTGATCGGTAATCAATTGGTTTCTACCATGTTTGACTTCAACACCTATAATCACATGGTTAAATTCATACTTAGGAATGATGGAAATCAAGACCCTGGATCTCATCATTCTAGTCTAGGTTGCGATGGAGTATTCATGATTTGTATTGACACATAGATCCACTTTGTATGTCTCATGGCTATGTCCGAATTTGAGTCATTTTAGAGCATAGATCCACAATGTATTCTTGGTGGCTAGGATGACTCGTAATGACATGGATCCACAGTGTATATTTACTGTCCATGAATCACTTT
>JZKD02S2061760.1:442850-456766 GCA_000966675.3 Picea glauca | reverse complement strand
TTTTTTTATTTTTACCATGGACACAATGTAACATGAAATTTGGCCACTTGGAAATCAATTCTTTGTGAAATTTCACTTCAATTGAACTTTCTCATCCCATCCAGGCTTAGTGTTGAAAACTAGAGCTCTGATACCATATTGTAACATCCCCAACCACATGTTGGGCTATGCCACATAAAATTTTCGAAATGTATACAAAATTAAAACATAAAAATATTTTGCAAATACATAGATTCATACATAATAATAATATAAATACACATCCAACATACATAAGAAAAACCCAATAAAACAAATGATTAAATAATGATCACCAACTGTTTGCAAACCTTCCACATTCCTCCCATCCATATACCACATTTCTCGTAATCTCAACAGTGGTTCACCCCTGAGCTAGGGATAAACCCTAACAGGAAAAACGAAATACTAATCCAGTCTAAGGTTTTAAAAGAAACATAATTTCTCGGTCCAAGATGCCCAACTGTTGCAACTATCCTACAATATCTCATTGCCCACATGCATGTCCCATGCCAGGAAGTGTGCTCATTATCCGCTTAACCATCCCTCAGCTTCCCCACTTCCCTTTCACATCTTTAGCAACAGAATGAAAATGAAGTCTCACAACCCTGTAGCCATTTCCCAGCGCACCGGGGCATAATTTTGAGTAGTTTCACGCCTAGAGAAACAACTCACGGTCCTGACAACCCGCTTATTCAACATAGAAAATCTCTCACCTGGAGAGAAATGCCTATTGGCCTAACAAACCACTTCTTCAAACATGGGCTTGACAATCTATCTCTTTAACCTACAGTCAAACCATGTTGCTAGTTGTCCACAAAACCAAGCTTCCCAAGTACATGTATGGTGATGGTAGTAGCAGAGTTCAGATGGTCGGAGAAAATAATGGTAACCATGGTGAAGGAATTATGGAAAATGAACTAATTTCCCCCAAGTATGTGCATTTTCCCAAATTGACACTTGTCATGTTGGGAGCTACATGGGCCTCCCACATGGACCCCCCCACATGGTGATACCTTCCCCCTTAGGGACTTAAGATAAAACAAATATACCATAAAGACTTTAGACTTTAGGAATATTAATAAAATATTCCTTTGGGCTTAAGCCCCCTTAGATTAGCCCCTTTCCTAAAATATTAGACCCCCCTTTCCCTTTCTAGTGGAGTTTATTCCCCCATCTCTTTTGTTTGGTCTGTCTGCATGCAATGGTATACTTAATTAATAATATGAGTATGATTTACAATTACAATATAGGCACAATGGCCTTTATCATCTAGGCTCCCTGGCCTAATAATCATATAATCATTCTAGCCTATAATAACATGTGTAATATCCCTAAGGCCGAACCCAATTGTAAATGTAAATGAAAATGTACTCAAGCTGGTGAGTTGTCTTGATATCATTTTGTATGCACATTTCATGGCATAGTGCGCACTTGTATTGCACAGTAAAATGATGAAGTGTACACATTCTTGGATACTGCATGCAACAACTTGAGTGCACTCGATTTTGAGGCCAGGGAGCCTTTTGTGTATATGTTGCGTTTTATAGGCTGGTGGGCCAGTTATTATAAACTAGGATGCTTATTTTTTTATTAGGCCGAAGAGCCTAGATGTTAAAGGCCAGTGCACCTACTTTTGTATATATCTCATAATTATTATAAAATACATCGTTGCGCGCAGACCGACCACGATAAAAGAGATGGGGGACTAAAATCCACTAGTTAGAGAAAGGGAGGGGCCTAAAAGTTAAGGAAAAGGGATAAGCTAGGGAGCTTAAGCCAAAAAGGAATATTATATTAATATTTCTTAAAACATAAAGTATGGATAATTATTTTATCCTAAGTTCTAAAGTTGGGGAAAAGTGGGTCAAAGTAGCTCCCAACATGACAAGTGTCAAGTTGGGGACATGACAAGTGTCAAGTTGGGGACATGCATACATATTGTTGGGACTTAGTTCATTTCCTATCATCTTTTTCATGATTCCTTCCATCATTCAGTCATCCAGTCAATCATCCATGAGAATGCACACACCCATTGAGCTATCCTTCATATCTTCATGACTGTACCTGAACCTATATCCATAGCCATATTCATTTATGTAGCTAGTTAGCTGGGGAGATGGACTGAAGAAGTGGGTTTTCAGGCCTGTGGGATACTGAAGAAGCGGGTTGTCAGGCCCGTGGGATATTGAAAAGGCGGGTTATTAGAGACATGAACAATTTCTCTCTGGGTGAGAGAATTTTGGGGAATTGATTTCTTGAAGGTGACAAACTACAGCTACAAGGCTCTGAGACTTCCTGTCCGACATGTTGTTGAAGCCCTGGAAGGGAAGTGGGGTAGCCTAAGGATTGTTGAGCAGAGAAGGGGCACACTTCTTGGGGTGGGAAAGGCATGTGGGGAATGAGAGATTGTAGGTTGTTAGTTTGAGTAGGAACCTGTGACAGAGTCTTTTGTGTTTTCCATGATCCTTTAGCCTGGTTAGGAATCCCTTTACCTAGGTGGAGTTTAGTCCCAGCTCGGGGGTGACTCACTATTGAGAGTGATGAACAATGTGGTGTAAGGCTAGGAGGTTCGTCGAAGGTTTGCACATAGTTGGTGACGTTCTTACCAAGATAAGTGACAATTTTTTGATAAATTTACATGTTGCATTGTTATTTACGTGCTTATTTTTATGGGTTATCATATGTGCGGTTATAACTATGTTTATGATCCGGATTATTTTTGGCATGAAATGCGAGCGAAGATTTAATAAAGAAATGCATAGTGATATTGCAGATATTAAATAAGATAACATAAATGTATAAGAGATGCAACCATAAACAAAGATATACAGTAATACATGATTTCTATTAATGAAATAAATGTATAGAGATTGTAAAAATACAGAGCGAAAGACTCACTAGAATGGTGGCATCTTATCTCTGAGAAGAGATGTGACGGCTAGTCGCATTCACAAGAAGATGGTTACAATGAGGCTCTGAAGGCCTTTTTACAATAAATAGGAATGCCAAACCCTAGACATCAGAAAAACTAACCCTAGGAGATGAAGCGCCAAAAGTCATGTGGGCCCCATTTGGGTAAGTGAGTACATCAACTTCTCGGGGTCGTAACTTTTGTATACGATCTTTGTTTTAGGCGTGTGATATCTTGTTGGAAAGGTATTGTCAAGGAGATTAATTTTGGGGGCTCAATCATGCCTTTACATATTATTGAGAACCTTGATATTGAAAAACCTTCATTTAGGCCCTCAAAATGGCGCCGGAAGTTAAAACCTGCTAAAAATAGTAAATTGCCAAAATTGCCAGAAAACTATTTTGAGCCAGTCGGAAAAGGTGGGTGGCCACCGATATCCACCTAGATCAGTTTATTTTTATGGTTATTTCTTGTATATGCTGCATGTATATGTTTACTATTATTTCAGTGTGAATCCATGTATTTACAGATGTATTTATATGTTTACGCTTTTTATATCATGCTTCCGTAAGAGCTTTGTGTGTGTGTATTTTAATTCCATGCAGTTAATTTTTTTTTATGTGGCATAGATTAGTTGGATGTTGGGTATGTTACAATATGTTCCACAGAGAGAATAGTAAGAGTTATCTGGCGTAACATGGCCCGACATGGATGGTTGGGGACGTTACAACCTCGCTCACAAGCCTATAAAAAAAAACATATATATAAAGGCTCCCTGTATCATCAACTCACTAGCTTATAAGAATATTTACATTTACATTTACAATTGGGGTTCAACCTAGGGGTATTACATATCATAAATCAACATAAAAGACAACATTGATCTCAAAAACATATTACTTGAAGATTAATTGATAATTTTGCAAAAGGGCTCTAAACATAGGGTGACAATCTCGACTGTCTTGCCTTAGCATGACAATATTCGAAAAATGTTGGTATTAGGATAACCATTCTTTTTTATCAACATTTATTTGGTGACCATACTAGGGACTCATCCATAGTTTCTTGGGGATTGTATTTATTTTCTGTACTTCTTTTTCTTCTTTATTTTCTGATTTCATTAATTTAATTGTTGTGAGATAACCTAATATTGGTGATGGTTTAGATGATCAAACTATAATTTATTTAACTCTATTTAATACAATTTTAGAAATATCTCATAGTCGTGCTGAACTTCACCAATTTTGGGATGTTTTTTCAGAGATATTAGAATTCATGAAAAGTGGAAGCCCAACAAAGGTTGGCCCGAAATCATCCCCCTTTTTAAAAGGTAGACTTATGTCCTCTGGATCTCTTTCTTCTCAAAGGATGAGAGGTTTATCCCCTGAGATTACCCTATATATGAAATTGGAATAAGAAAGGTTGTTTTAGAAGGTCTACATATTAAACATCGAAGATCTTTATTTGACACTTCTAGTTCATCTACATCTTTATTTTCCACCTCTTTCAAGTGACATATTTAGGCTATTATTCTAGTACTATCTCATCTACCTCTTCACAAATCTCTTCCTCATCCATAATTGGAAGTATTTGTAGTCACCATGTCCCAATTCAATCTACAACCAATCCTTCCAAAGTGATAAAAAAAAATTGGTTTGTTTCAATTTGAAGAAGATGCAATTAATACACCATGGCATGTATCTTCTCCCCTGAATCTTGCACCAACTGCAAATCCCCTTCCAAAATTCAAATATCATTTGCCAATTTTTTTTAGGAAATGACACCATTTCAACTAAGGAACATTTATTTGAATTTTCTTATGCATGTCATATAGGATCAAATGATAACGATACTTTTATGTGCTTATTTGTCAATTCTTTAGAGGGAAAAGCTACAGCTGATTTTTTTGAATTGCCTCCTAATTTAATTTTGACTTGGGATGAATTGACTTATTGGTTCAAATCAACTTATGGGGTAGCCTAAAAACCCAATAGATTCGTTGAAGGAATATAATAATATTGTTTATAAAAATGGTGAATCAATTAAATCTTTTAATCTTTGCTTCACCAAGTTATACAATCAAATTCCCGAATTGATCTATCCTCATAGCCAAGTTGCTTTTATCTAGTAATATAATGTTTTACCATCATATTTATTGTCACATATTAGAAGAGAAGAATGTAACCAATGTAGGTTCTGCACTTTAGAATTGTTTATACTATGAAGAGAAATTAGAAAGAACGGGTATTCCTAAGGAAGATTCTACAAAGAAGGCTAATATGTCTACAGTCTTGCAGTTTGTTCAAGATATGAACAATCAAATTATTTCTTATGAAAGAAAGGGTATCACCTCAAATTGTTCTCTTGCTAAGTCTTCTTCTTCTCAAGCCATATTGAGAAATCATCCCACTAATTATTTGTATTTAAATAAGGCAGAGGCTATTCTCTCTAATGCTTGGTGCAATTTTTGTGACGACAATCATGAGGAAAGTACTTGCGAGGTTAAGAAAAAAGAACAAGAGCGAATATTTGGAAAAAAGACTAAAACAACTATTATTTTCTTAGATTGGACTCTTGAAGAAGTGATGTTATTGAACACAAGGAACAAATCTTACGCTAATAAAGGGAAGGGAATATTTCAAAAAATACTTTTTCTCCTGGTTCCTCTTCCCAAAACACAAATCCTCAAGTTGTTACAAAAAATCAAAGTCAAGAGACATCAATAGATAATATTCTAAATCAAATAGCTAGTATAAAATAAAATGTATCACTCTTATATATGGTCATAGTCCTAGAACAACAACATCATCTAAAGAATTAGATGGAAGGTAAAACTTCGCCTGTAGCTGGTATATCTGAAGAAATTGGTGAAGATGAACCACATGTAAATAGAATATGTATAAATAATTTTAGGAACCTTGTAAAAAAGCCTCCTTTTTATATTTTTGTAAAAATTATGAATATGATGACTTATTGTTGTTTAATAGATGGTGGATCTAGCCCTAGTTTCATGTCCAAGATTATTATGGAAGAACTAGGACTCTATTGTACAAATGAAAATGTGAGGAGAATGTTGTCCAATAATAATCAACAACAATCAATAATCCGTGAGATAAAAGATGTGACTCTAGTCCTTTTTGCTCATATTGAAATTAGGACCACCCTTAATATTCAAGTAATTAACATACATGTTAGTAACTACTAAATCATTTTGGATAGATATTGGCAAGCTTTAACCAGTTGTTATTTATCATTAGACGATTCACATCTCTCCATCCCTAAAAATGGGAAAAAAATCATTGTCTTACTGCAAGGTAGAATCTCACCATACATAGAAAATGTTCCTCAACCCAATGTAAATTACATTGAGGAAGATATGGGTGTTTTCTTTATTTTTGTTGATGAAGATGATACACGTTTTGAACGACCAGAATATTATGATGATGGTATGTGGCATTTGAACTTTGATGGTGCATGTTCAAGTGAAGGTAACAAAGAAGGAATCATATTATACTCTCCTGTAGAAAAAAATCATAATTTTTCCTATAGACTAGAATTTTCCTATACAAGCAATGTTACTGAATTTGAATCCTTGTTGTTAGGAATTGAGATTGCATTATTAGCAATATTTTAAATTGAAAATTGGAATGTTGATCTTTCTTACCATCCTTGGTATAAGGATCTTTTCTATTATTTACAATTTCAAAAGTGCCATGATTACCTAGAATATCATCAATGCAAGAGGCTTCATCGTGAAACCTCCAAATATCTAATTTTAGGAAAATCTTATTTCGAAGATCTATTGATGGGTTACTGTTACAATGTATAGATGATGTTACAACCCATAGGATGTTAAAATAAATACATGGATCAACAAATTCAAACATTCATATAGGTGATTATTTTGTAGCGAAATCCACTACTTTCAAAATATTGAGAACTGGGTATTATTGGCCTTTCATTTTTAGAGATTCTTTCAAATTTACAGGGGCTTGTGATAGGTGCCAAAAATTTACTAGTAAGGAACAATTTTCTTCCATGTCTTTACAACATGTTCTTCCTGATTTTCCATTTTCTAAATTGGGTTTAGATTTTGTTGGTCCTATCAGTCCTCCATCTTTTGTAGGACATATTTTCATACTGACAACAATAGATTACTTTACTAAATGGGTTGAATCTATCCCTCTTAAATGTGCACAAGATGAGAAGATCATATCTTTCTTGGAATCTAATATATTTTCTCTTTTTGGTGTTCCTCTTGAAATTATTTCAGATAATGGGTCATCTTTCATTTCTTCCAAGTTCACTCAGTTTCTTAATAAACTTGGTGTGGAAAAATTATTTCTTCTACCTATTATTTGCAAGGAAATGGGAAGCATGAGTCCACTAATAAGAATTTGATCAAATTTTTGAAGAAGATCACAGATGATAAGCCTCATCAGTGGCACACATTTATCACGTATTCACTTTGGGAAGATCAAAACACCACTAAATCTATCACTAGCCATACTCCATTTCAACTTTTATATGGTCAAGAATCTTTTATTCCTATCGAACTTGAACTCACCTCACCTTGATTAGCATTCCAGATTGAAGAATTAAGCACGTCATATATTTATCAGAGGATAAATTCTTTTCTTTCCATGGAAGAACAAAGAAATCATGCTTTAGAAAATCTGAGAAGAAGGAAAACAATTAAAAAATATTTTGAAAAAAAGGCTAAATCTATTGTGTTTGAGGTTGATGAAAAGGTGCTCCTTTGCGATGCTTCTTATGCTAAAAAAGGAAAAAACTCTAAATTTCAGAAGATTTGGCTAGGTCCATATAAAATCATATTTGTCATAGGTAATAAATCAATGTTACTAAAGGACATGGAAGAGAGATTGTTTTCCTTCAAATCAAATGGCTCACATTTGAAGCATTATGTTGAGCTAGATTGATTTGATCAACCAAATCTCTAATGCTTCCTATATATAGTTTCTTCTGTATATTTTTATTTGACTATTTGTTTTCCTACTTGTACAACTAATTTTATTTTGATTTTATCGATCTTAAATTTGATTTTATTTGGCATTTTCATTGAGTCATATCAGATTATTAGAAGTCATTTGCCTCATCTTGTCAACTACAAATTTTATTGCTCTTTTAAATTTATTTATTTTTTTAATTCTTCCCTCATACAATTTTCTTGCAAGAGTATATTAGAGAAATTCCACATCTTTGATATGAGAAAAAACATAGATTCTCAGTTCTATCCAATTTAATTTCCTACCTTGTGGAGTTACCAAATGTTGATTCATAAATTTGCCAACTAGCCACCAACTTGCAAATGGTTGCAGAGCACAATTTAAAATTTTATTTATTTAACTATGATATATAAATATCTAACTATAGGTGGAGCCCCCTAGGAAGGAAGCAAGGTCATTTACTTTGAAATATCCCCTAGGAGTGAGTATCGGTTGTATGCTAATGTGATTCCATGAGCATATATCATGATTATATTTCATTTACAATACAAAGATCAATCTCACCTACAATTTGTAGTGGTATTGTTTTCTTCTCTGATCATATTATGAATGGTTCTACTCATAAAACTTCAAGAAATCTTTCATCCTAACTACACTCCATTCATAAATTATATGAGGAGGTCACAAAAAATTATGGAGCAACTCAAGGTTCTTTTGTTTACAGTTGATATGTCTCGACAACATATTTGTCATAGGTTCGGTCTCTAGTTAGTTATATGGCGCATTTTAAAAGGAAAAAGGGTTCATTGTGAAAATGTTATGCATGGTATATAGTTCATCACATGTATGAAAAGTTTTATAGTATCCAAATATATCATGTTTATATGGTATTTTATTGATTGTATAACATGAGGGTGGCACATTGAAGTTAAAAGGTATGAATTTCTTGAACATAGTGCATATGGTATAAATCAATGGTGATATCGCATGGCACGTGCCACCTTTTTAACCTTGCTTCTATCATGTAGATTGATATGTTGTACCTGTCACGTTATTTTATGTTAATGAATGTGGTTTAATTGAAAATATTTGGGTTGGAAAATTCTGACTATCATTTCAATTGACATTGAGATATTGTGATGACATGGATATGGGACATGTGATATTGACATATGTGGCATGATTATTTGGGTTATGATTTGTGGTTTCTGTTAGAGTCATTATGATTTTTATCGTGATTTAATGTTTTGGAGAACATAATGCCTCCCATGCATTCAATGCATGGGACACAAACATTTCATTAAGTTTGTCACCCTCACTATGTTTAACATTTTTATTTTTTCATTTGAGTTTTTCAGCTCTTGAAATAAAGAGTTGTTTGAATACTAGTTGTGATGTTGCAGACACTAGAAATATTCTTTTTCAAAGGGAATACAAGTGCTATATTAAGGTATGCTACCTTATCTTGTACCCATAAAATGCATGTCATTATTTGTAGTTATAATTTGGAAAAAATATCTATTTGATTTTGAATGAGAGTTTTGTTTGTTCTTGGAATTGTTCTGTAGCATTTACACTCATTTTGAAATGTTATGGCTACATGAACTATTGAATATATCTTCCTGTCTACTCCAATAGTTATTTTCTATACATAAATGCAAAGATATTGTAAAATCCTATCTATCCTTTCATTATGCTTCAAGCTTGGGCTTAGAAGTAGTCTCCAAGGTTTTTCCTGTGACAAATTTTTCATTTATAAGTGATGGGTTCCAAACCATTGTCCTGTATTAGAACTGTTTGAGTTTCCCTTAATAGGTCTCCTTATTGGTTGTTTACCCTACTATGATAATATTTCAATATGAAATGATGAGTCCTTCAGTCACATTATTCCATGATGTTCTACATTTACAATGAAGTTTGTATCATATATAGATATCCTTTGTCTGGGCCCCGACCTTGTTGTTTTCTTGTATCTTTGAATTGCACCTCTACATTGTTTTTACTTAGAAATGTTGTTTCAGGTGAGGGTTAAATTATATTGAAACTAAAGGGAATGAATTTGATCCAGTTTCAAACACACACATTCGAAATCCATCTCATAGCTCTATTTTCTTGATGTCGTGTAAACTAAGAAGTTTAAGATTATATTTTTGTTAAATCCTAGGTTTTTCACTTCTATATGTTAAATAAATGTACTGAATTTGCAATATGGGTTTAGTATCTCTCCAAACCAATAGTCTCAATGCTCTTTTAGCATTGTGTTAAGGTCACAATTATACAAAGGGAAAATCATGACTTAGTTTGTATCCCTGGTTATGATTGGATTGAACATCAACCATGTATGTTATGCATTTGTTGACTTCATTTAAATTATTATGGATGGTTATCTATTGAAGTGATATATTTATAAAGTTTAATATTATTAGCATATTATTATGAAATCAATCTATTGAGAATTTTTGAATGCTTTCTCTGGCCAATACCTTGATTTCTTAGACAGAAAATTGTTCGGAAAATGGTTTAGATTGATATGTCATCAAACAAGTTTTGAAAGATTACATTCCTCAATTTTGAACCCAATTATTTGAGACATTCTATAGTATATTAACCTTATGATGATGATATTTTGATTTTAAGGATTCTTTTATAGTATCTACTAGAAATTGAGGGTTATACTTTTCTTGTTTGGAAATGTTAAAGGAGTCCAAATCAATTTCAATCCTCACTATTTGAATGCATGGTTTATATATTGGCGATATAATTTGTGTTCATACATTGGTTTTTATTGAGAGAAGTGTTGATGGAATATGGTTCATTTGCTATGATTTGAGCGGAAAAAAAATTTATTCAACAAGAAATAGAATTGATTTGGTTGATTACATTACACTGTTGTACAAATTTTATTTGGCATATATTTTGTTGGTGTTGGATATGGTTTTTGATGGCTTCTTGAGATTGGTAAAAGGATAGGTTGATCATTGAGAATTATAATGTTTTTTCTGCATATAGAAACAAACCCCGTCATATTACCATTTTACATGAGTTATTCCTTGATTCCCAGATACATGTATCATTTTAAAATTGTCATTTGTTCTTCCCCATGTTGTAGGAAATTAAATACTTTATCCATCAAGTTTTATATTGGTATTTGGCAACAGATTCATATTTTAGTTAATAAATGTTTTAATCAAAGACAAATTTTGAAAAGGTGTCATTCATGGTTATTTTGTTTGATAGACTCTTTTGAACTATTCAGGGCCAATTCCTTCATGCTCTCATTTTTCATAAGTTATTCCTATCTCCCAAATTTCATTTTTAATTTGATTCAAATTTCTCCCACTGATATATGAGAAATTCCTTAGCAGCGAAAGATTAGTAGTGGTGGATATAAGTTTGAAAATACATGTAAAAGTTTGACACAACCTGTATGAAGTGATTGTTGACAGATAGTTGGATTTTACAGAATGATTGATGATGGATGTAATATTGTTTTGAATGTATGACATTGTTTTCCCTACCATTATTTCATTTTTCATACATTACAAATCCCATCATATTCCTAAATCACATTGAATTTATGATGTTCCTAAATAATAATTACTCGAGTGAGATAATGAAGTGGTTAAAAGAAAGAATGAAATTTTGGTTATCCCTCCCTATATGTCCTTGGTTGTTTGCATGATTCTTTGTTGTTAAGTCAGAGCTATTTCAAAACTATGATTATGAAAATAGTATTTGATGCTTTTCTTTCTATTGTATGCATACTCTAACTTACCTTGCACTTATAGATGATATTTTTCAATAGAGGAAGTCATGGAAGAGGAAACAAGGGAAGGGGGAGAAGCCCAAATGGATTTTGGGGAAACACAAGACTCAATTTTTCAATTCATTTTGATGTCGAGTCTGAAGAATTCAACCAAATTTTGCAAACATATTTCCTAAATCTAGTAGGACAAGGATCCTTTTTTTATACCACAAATTACCAAATCAATTGAATTTGTGAGATGGCCTAGCCCTTTTCCCTAGCTAGAAAACTTAAATCCCATCCTCTTCAAACTAATCTAAAAGACAACATTTTTGTTGTCATCCACGGTCACCCGTGTGAAATCATAGATGTATGCATATTTCTAATTTGCAACTCGCAGATGTCCTCAAAAAATAAGAAAAAATAAAATATTTGACATTTTCAGGCAGTTGTTTTTGGTTGGTCTCATTCCTAAACTTCCCTTGATCCTCTAAGTACCATTCCCCTAATATGGAACTTTTTTTATAAAATTCCTTACTCTCCCATATTTGGTTGTAGGGTGTGTTCCTATCCCTTTTGATTCATCTGAGGAAGAGCCAATGTGCTGAGTTGATGCTTGGAAGACCAATGGAGGAACCTGGGCAACTCATTTTGAGGCAGTGTTGGCAGTTAGGGTCAGGTTATAACTACCTACTTATATTATTTTCAATAAAAGAGTTCTCTTTCCCTCCATACATGTGTAAATTGATTCAATATAATGATATATGTTATTTTTCTTCATATACTTGAATTTTTTCACATTGTGTGTATGTTTTGAATTCATAACTACCTTGTTGCAACCTAGAGTTGGTGTTTTTTTGCAGGTTGATACCAATGGAGATCAAGAAAAAAATAAAAGGTGGAAAGCGAGGATATAAATCATATGTAGGATACAAGGTGTGAAGTATCTCCTTCTTTCCTTCTTTCCTTCTCTCTTTCTTGCCTCAAAGTAGTTATTTTCTTATAGCATCGTTGTGTGTGAGGGTAGGTTTTGTCTTTTACATATGGTCTCACTTTGTTGTGATATGACCCAAGGTCACAAGGGAAAAATTCCATAAAAAAGTCGATGACCATACTGAGGAATATTTTCTCCTAGTTTGGGTCATTCTTAGGGTGGCTTGTTTTGTCATTGATTTCTATAACTTTTCCTATTTTCTAGGCTTTCCTTTCAAATCATTTTCTATCTAGAAACTTTTTCTAAGTTTATGAAAGCCTTCTTCTGTATTTGTTTTTTTATTTTTCAAGTTTTACCATTACATCCACACTTTTTCCCTTTAAGATTCATGGATATCCATCATTTTCCCTTTTATGACACGCGGATGTCCACTAGTCCTAATGTACATAGTCGTGGATCTTTGTAAGAAAGTTGTTTTTTAGCCTTTCTCTCAATTTTGGGAGGGTATAGTTTGGTTCTTTAGTATAATCTGAGCCTTCTGGGTTCAATATTTATTTGATTGTTGTGTTAAGTCTTTGAAAACTCTCAAATCATCTAAAATATATTTATTTTTGTTAGGTCAGACTTTTGGTTATAAGGTCCTTTAGGTGGGTTGAAAGGTCAATCGTGTGGTTGGGATGTTTTTCCAATTTGATTGTAGTGTTTCAGTGTTTCTTGAATGTTTTCTTTGTTCCTATTTACCTTCTTCCCTTTCTTCATAAAAAAAAGGGAAAATTGCATCTTATTTGCATTTCATTTCTTTTAGTAACATAAAACACAAAACTACGTGTTTGTTGGTCATTCTTCTCTGGTTCCCTTGTCTATGAGATTTTCAAGAAAATAATTTTCTTACTAACACTCAAGTATTTAGGTATGTTTCTTTCTTTGGTAGAAAGAAAAAGAAAATGAAAAAACCTATTTTTTTCTAGTTAGGTCTCTTTCTTTCTTTACATTGTTTGCATTGTTATTTGAAAAAAAAAAGATACTAGCATAGGACAAATTTGCATTTCAAGTTTTGAAGGATTTTTTATGCATTTTCTTTTTTGAAATTCTTTTTCATTGAAAAATTAGTATAAATTTTTATTTGTCAGTGTTCTTATAAGTTTCATTTTTGCAAGAGTCTCAAAAAACATCATTTTTACTCCATACCCTTTGAGTAAAAACAACTTTTAAAATGAACACTAAACTTAAAATATACTAGAACTTATTTGTAGGGTTCACAAAAACGTTTAGGGTTAGGGCCTTGGTTTAGGATGGGGAGTTAATTTCTCCAAGGAAAAAAAATGAACATAGGAGTCT
>JZKD02S2061760.1:410137-424354 GCA_000966675.3 Picea glauca | reverse complement strand
TCAACTAGTCGTTCTCCAGCTCAACAATGTATACCGTGTACGCGATCCGTGCCTCTTTCGCAAATACCTACAGGTTAGACTGTTATCTCGACATTTTGATTCCATTACATTTACATATATTCCAAGACAATTGAATCAAACAAAATATGAAATAGCTAACATGGTGTTAGACTGACATATATCACATCAAGCTACACATACATAAAAACATCTCATAAATCCTGTCACAACATATAGATAGAATAGACATCATCATCATCAACAACAACACATGTAGACAACATCAGACTCTCAAAATATGTATACTCATATATATATATCAAGGCCTCTCCGGCCATCTGAATGTTTACATACAAAAATACATATGCCCGCAGGCCATTGCAGCACCTCCATACAAAAATCGGCTCACCAGCCTATATACAACCAAAAAAGTATATACATCAATCATGGTGCCTCTATCACACCACCACCTTCTCCTCCCTCCAGAGGAGGTGGTGGCCCACCACCACCTTCCCCAGGCGGGGGAGGAGGGCCACCCAAAGGACCCTCTTGCCCTGGCGGCAGGCGTCCACTAGTCATCGCGACAAGCACAGTTGCTCGTCGTACTATAGACCGCCATGGTGGCGGTACTCCTATACACGCTCCAGGAACCCCTCATCCTGGATGCGTATCCACATGCACTCAGGCACATCCTGCAACACCATCTCCAGACGACGGCGTATATCATCAAAGTCTACTCCAGCTACCGTCGGAGGAGCATGTGATGGCCCTGCACCAGGATCGTCGAACCGACGCCTCCTCGCGGCCCTCTCGGGCTCTGTTGGTCGCCCCGCGGCATCATCCCACCGCCGTCTCTCTCCATGTGGTAGTCTCTCCGGCTCTCGACGAGCCGACACTCTCTGCATCTCCACCTCGTGCTCACGAGGTGCCACATCTGCACACACACAAAACAACAACAACCAAATCATATCAACATCTATATCACATACATAAGGACTGATATCTCAAAAACAACATAAAAAATAAAAATGCATGCACAAATGCTAAAACGTACCTCGATGGTAAAAAACCTCCCCTGGAGGCAGCACCATGTCCGGGTCACCCCGAAAGTTAGCCCCAGCATAGGGGTACCGCAGTACTACCTGGGACATCTGTCGCCAAATCCACGCCACATCTGCAGAGAAGTAGTGGCCACCTTCACCACCCCCATGGTGAACCAAAACTGAAGAACACCGCCTCAAGCGCGGCTCTCGTGCCTCTGGTGCCTCTAGCAAAACCCTCGGGCGCAGCATCAACACCCTCTCCAAAAACCAGGCTACCAGGATCGAGCCAAAAGAGAACTCTCTTGCACCTGTAGACTGACAACGGTCTAGCTGCGCGATCATCCGCGCATGCAGCGTCAACCCCCATGAGAACCGCTCACGGCCCACCACCGCTCTCTCCAGCACCAACAACTGGCCACCACTAATACGTTGGGTTGCAAGTGACTTGTATACACGAACAATCATCGCCGCTATGCAACAATGAGCCAGAGAGTCAATCGCACTGATCTTCACCACAGTCCCAGACATGAAGTCCTCACCTGAGCAATATCGGGCCCCAATCATGGCCAGGGATGTATCCCTCGGAAGCACAGGCTCTGTCGGTAGGGGCGTTCCCCGAAAAGGGAGCCCAGTTAGAAAGTATACATCCTCCACTGCAGTGAAGGGGATTTTCTCTCCTCGCACGAGGAAGCAGTGCAGCTCTGGAATCCACATCTCGAGCAGGTATTGTAGTAGGTACTCCTGCACCTGTATCAACAGGCACTCAAAAAACTTTAGCAACCCACAGGTTGCTAAAGCCGCCCGCACCCCAGGCCCATCATTGGCCACAACCTCTCGCAACTGGGCCCAATCTCGCTCGCGCCACCGCACTGGCATCGTCACTGCTGGCCACCTGCACACAACATAGAGTCCTATATCAACTCATATACCCATCAAACAACATCAAATAGACTCTTTTTTTACCCTTAAACCTTGCCTCAAAGGCGCAGTTTTTTCACCAACAGGCGCGCACACATGTGCGCCTGTTCACTATACAGACGCGCATATATGCGTGCCTATTCACTGCACAGGTGCGCACAAGTGCGTGCCTGTCCAACCCACAGGCATGCACAACTGCACGCCTGTCCAACCCACAGGCGCGCACTTATGCGCACCTGTTCAACTCACAGGCGCGCACTTATGCGCACCTGTTCAACTCATAGGCGTGCCCCCAGGGCGCGCCTTAAATCCCCTCTCTCGCACACCCATGCGCGTATAATCGGTGGACAGGCGCGCACGTATGCGCGCCTTCACCGAATCGCCCGCGCATGTGGGCCCACACCCCAGACAAATTCCCTTAATTACCCCGGTACGACCCCTCGTACCAGCCCTGCCCAAAAATTGAAAACCTATTTCTATGCAGGATGATCAGAGCACTAACCTGATACTCGCACAATGTCGATCGGATACCTCATACTCCCTGAAACTCCAAATCTCGTCTGCAATATGATTGTCCAGTCACTGTGGCAGCAGGTACAAATGAGGTGGCAATGTGGGCCCTACAGCTATATATAGGCCTTTTGCCAAACTTCCACTCACCATTCCGGGAGCCCAAGGTATCCATTTGATAAACCATCTCCAGCCACGGGATCAGCGTCCCGCCACCTACATCATAGCTGTCCCTGGGTCACTTTTCATCCTGAGCCCCCGGGGTGCCTTTTTTTCATATCATGGTCAGGTACGCACGCGCATTGTCACATTTGTCAAATACATGCTAATATCATTAATTCTCTTTAGATATTGTTCACTTTGGGTATTTGGTTGTTCTATGCGCAGGTACTTGCTCATTGGTCATCAACATCATCCCTTTAGGTATATATTCAACACTGGCATGTAGTCTCTCCCATTGTATTGCATTTACATTTCCAGTCACACCCTCTGATATTTTCCTTTAGGATCCTCATTCCCGGCTCTGCAGTACTCACACCTCCATTTGCATCTATGGTATTGTTTTCCGGTAGCATTCTTACCCACATGAGTTGTCCCATTCATAGCACTTTTTGGCACTTTTGACACTTGTGTTGTTCTTCATCACCCTTTAGGGATGGGAGTCCCAGTAGTCTTTCATCATTTTGCGCATCAACCACATACTTCTTCTCCTCATTTTTCTAGCTTCCCATATGGAATCCCAGATCATCTCTTTATGGTTCTATTCTTTTTACCTGCACCTCCGCAGGATCATGAACCCTCCATTTCATCCACCATCCATTTKCCCATCTGCAAACCTAGCTTCATTTCACCTACCTYATACAGAAACTCACCAATGGGGCCCCYACCCTTCATCAGTTTCCYAGAAAATTMTGCCCTCCCGGGGGCACACATTTTACACTTGGGCAGTCRTTTCTGTATTTGTACATTTCTCCCCAAAAAATTATTCATTATTTATTGTACAAACGCCTTTATTTCCAGTCTTCACATTTTATTTTATCGTCACCGTTGGCGACTTGCTTCATTTTTGGCCACACGCAACCCATGTCACCCTTGGTTGGAKCATTGCTTCTCATCTACCCTTGTCGGCATTGTCCATATCTTCGGAGTACTACCCAGGTCACTTATCTCTACCCTCTGAATTTKTTCACCTTGTCCCGCCTCTGGCACAACTTATCCTCGGTCTTGGCRTCCCCCTGACACTCGAMCTTGTCACATGGTTKCGGCCACTCATTATATCATATACTCTCCAACCAAGGGCAGTCTTGAGTCTCCCCACTTTTTGACTACGACCATGTACCTCTGCCACTTCCTCACCTCAGTAGATTCTATGAAGCATTTTGCTTCTGGGATTCGCATTACCCTTTTGTTGATAGCAACACACTTTTTCCAGAAGGGCGACAGTATCTTGATTCTCATTCTCCATTTAATGAGAAATCTCGAACGAAACAGGGTGAAACACCATTGCCCCCTGCTGTCATTGGCCCCCATAACATTCGACGCCAAAACTTTCTCATGTTATGGTGGGTCTTACTTTGTGACTATTGCAGTTCTTTTTATTATTTGTCAAAGACCTCTGAATCGAGTAGGGCTATCCATACCCACATCATCGTCGCTGCTTATTACCACGTTCATTGCCTATTGTTCAGAGTATATTCCTTTGCAGAATTGTCTTCTGCCTTTATCATTACTGCCCCTGACGGTGTTGCATTTATCTACACCAACACTTTCGTCATATGTTTTCAGAGTTATATAACACGAGCATGGGGCATGCCCGCCTCGTTTGTACACAGTTGTATAATGTTACGCACCGTATGGAAGGTCGGGTTCTACCGGTTCCTTTCTTCTCCAAAGGATTACTCTACACGGTCCCACTATTGCTCTCTCTTACACCAACATTCTCAGTAGAAGAAACATTGATGGATTTCGGCTATATGTATGCTCCTAACCTCATCCATCAGGGGGCATCTGTTATCACTGAAATTTCATCCGCACATGGCGACAAGAACTCAGCATCATCAAGCAATAATGAAGTCATTCATGGCATTGAATTAATCACATGGCATTTCAAAAATTTCAAAAACTATACAAAGTAACCAAAAATTGAAGAGCGCTTTGCAGAATTGAGGTGCGCGCGCACATGCACGGAACAGGAACGTACCATGAGCGCATACGCGCACGATGCGTGGTTGTTGGCGCAAAAACCCGCGCACCTGCTAAACGACGCATTTATTGAATTGGTCAGCCTCCCAACCACTTATGGATCAGCTCCCAATCTGATTTGACTCCCAAATTTAAGCTGAATCTGCATGGTAGGCTGGTCAAAGACCTAATGAAGACCTAATGAAGCCCTAAAGAGCCTCTATTCAGACCACAAAGGAGTTACATAATCACCCAATGCAATGCTATAAAAAGCCATGAAGAAACATCATTTTCTCAAGGAATTTCATGTAATGTTATGCTGCTTAGATTGTTTTAAGGACTCACTCCTTGGCAAAAACACATTAGCACCATTTCATAGAGCCATTCACCTCTCCATTGAGTGTATGTTCTTGGAGTTCTTTCACCATCATGTTCATTTTCTTATTGTAAGGAGAGCAGGTTTGTGAGGGCACAAGAGCCTTCCTTTGGAGGAAGAAGGGACTCATAGTCCCCTTTCTTCATTGTGCTTTGATTTCATCAATTGATCAGTCTAAAAACATTGGTGATATTGGTCTTGTTGTCTTTGTTATTTCTTTATCCATATGCTCATAGTTTTAGTTTGTTTTAATTTAATTCTTGCTTATAGTTTTATTTTTTTTTCTCTAACTCTTTCCTCTACAGTTGTCATGCTCAGTAAGACCCAACTGGGCATGTAAGCACCTCTTATTTTCTCACAAGGTGACGAATAGGGTGCAAACATTATTGAAAAAACATCACCAACCTCTACAATTCATGTTGGAGATCAACACCTAGCCATTGCAAGTCATGTTGGGGGAAACCCACCAACCGCTGCAAGTCATGTTGGGGGAAACCCACCAACCGCTGCAAGTCATGTTGGGGGAATTGATGATGTTGAGAAGCCTCGATGAATAGGACATAAGACCAAGTTTGCTTGTAAGATTTTCAAAGGAACTACTACATATTAAAAAAAAATCATATGAATTATTTCTTATGGTATGGAAAAAATTGGTCGTATTGTCGAAAAATAAAAGGTCAATATTTCAATTTTTCAATTTTGTTTTTCAATCCCACCTAAATTCGTCAGACTTGAGATAGAAATAGATATTCGTCGCACTTGCAACGTCTAGGAAAAGGTGTCTTTATTTCGACGAACCTCTATATTTGTCTCAATCCCTATGATACTACTACTCATCATTTCTCTCTTCAAATGGTCACCCACTGTTTGACAAATTCAACATCAACTTGGTCAACTATCATCGAAATTCAAACAGAAAAAAAAAATCTAAATATGTTGCATTTTATAGATGTTGCAACAATTTTTCTATAACGATGACGATTCAAAAAAGTTATAAAGTATTCTTGTCAACTGAAAAACAATTTTTTTTTTATATGTCAATTGCATTAGAAAAATATAATAGATATTCTACTACACCACTCAATCATCATTGTATTTTTGTGGGGAAGAATGTCATAAAATATTAGAAGTGGGAAAAAAGTAAAGAGGGTGAAAAGGGTGACGATAAATGTTATTTCCCTTCCAAAATATGTTGTATTTCATGTCCATAAGAATTTTAATATCAACCATTAAATACATTATATGATATATAGGCACATTGATGGGGGATCGAATGAATATTGTCCTAGGGTAATTAGCTATATATTCATTATTTGTCTTTATAAAATTTTATATTGTTTTAATATTTGTTATACACACTAATTTTGCATGATTTCTTGTAATTATTAAGTTATAATTTCCCCCTAACTTTCTGTAGAATGCACCAAGTAGTGGTACAAATGATGTTTTACAAGTTGAGGAACATGAAACGAATAATGAAGATCGAGTTAATGATCCCATGGAAGAGGATGAAAATAATAACATAGTTCAAGATGATGGGAAAAATCAAATGATCCAAGACTTGTTCACTTGGTAGGATGAGGATGGGGAAAATGATGGTATTTATGATGAACCTCTAATAGAAACATAAAATAAATGACTTTATAAAGGCTCAAGAAGAAATCTTCTCTCTGCTACATTGTTGTTGGTGAACTTAAAGGTTATGAATCATTTTTCGAACACTTGTACGACACAAATCCTAAGGTATGTACTATTTTTCATAACATATACATAGAGGTTGATTTGTTTCTCTTTTTTTAGTGTTAATTAATGTGTAAAATAAGAATCCAATATTTACGATTAATATTCTTTAGATTAACTAGTTATTATTTATGTTGTAGATTGCTAGGTGAATTTATGTTACCATCCTCAAACATTTTACCTCACACATATCAAGATTTACATGCCATTATGAAAGTCATTGGAATGGAGTATCAAACTATAGATGCATGTCCTAATGATCATAATTTATATTATGGACAACGTGCATCGAATAAAAAATGTTTGAAATGTCATATCAGCAGATATTGAACTAATCAAGTAACAAAAAGGGTGTCTCAAAAGGTTCTTCGTCATATTCCCATAATTCCACATTTGTAGTGATTTTTCAGGTGTGAAAGCATAGGATAGTTTATGGATTACCATGCACCTAAAAAAATGGAGATGGTGTTGTTCAAATGCCTGTAGATGGTTATGCATTTAGGGAAATTGAGGGAAAATAGGAAGAATTTAAAGACGAACCTCATAATGTTAGGATTTCATTGGCAGATGATGGTGTTAAAACATTCATAGAGCTTAGGTATATTTACTCAGTGTGGACTATTTTTTTTATCAACAATAACATTCCTCCTTGGATGTTAATAAAGAGAGAGCACATAATGTTGACAATGACTGTTCCATGTATTTGTTTACATTGATTTTTTGAATGTAACATTTTCATTTGTTTCATTTTTTGCATAATATCTTTTATTTATTTATTTCCTTATATATACATATCATGGTAGTAGGTATGTGTAATTTCAAATAATTAGGTAAGTACCAATTTAAATATATGAATTTATATATCAAGCCTCTTATCAAAGAGCTACTAAAGTTATGGACCAACATCACTATGTATGACATCTGTAAACCAATTGGGGAGAAGAAATTTAAATTTGGTGGAATACTTGTATGGACAATTAATGCTTCCCTAGGACTAACACATTTTTGTGTTATGTAAAATTTTGTTGCACTTTAATACTATATAATTATTTAAAGATATCATGCATGATTTTTTAAATAATCTCGTCGTATAATTGACATTAATCCATATGTTGTGGGTCTTCAAACAACGGGTAAATTTGCATGTCCAGTTTGTGGTCCTAAGATGAAGAATGATTTTTGGTTTATTATTTCCCTTCTCAGGTTATATGAGTTATTGACCCAGGGTTCATGTCATTCAGGGCTCCAACAAAGCCTCTAAAATTATCGGCCCTCCTGGTAAACCAGAAGGCAAAACAACACCCGGAAGGTGCTGCACAGTCTCACCCGAGATAACTTTAAATGGGTGACTGTAAGACTCGGGTGTTTACAGCCTAGGAAAGACTAGAGGATAGGGGTTTCTTGATTAAATACAGGTACAATGAGATGTAAGGTAAACTACTTATCCCTTGAATTCACCTACGTATATCCCACAGTTTAATTCTAGCAAAGTATAAACAGATTCATAACAATGTATTAACTCATTCATCAAGCTTAACCATTAATTGCTGAAAGAAAGTAGAGACATGCATACATTCAACACATTACACAAGTATTACCATGGTTCACCCCCTCCTAGGCTACGTACACAAAGATTTGGATCTTGTCTCTTTTATTGTGGAAGTTTTGTATTCCTGACGCCATGTGCTTACAATTCTCTACCAACTGGGTAAGATCTATGTGAGGTGAGCTAGATCGCACCAGGCTCTACAGCCCGTGGTCTAATACTCAAATCTACCTTCCTTCGTATATTATTTTCTCAACAACTTACAAAATCGGTTCATACAACTAAAAACATTACATATCGCCTACGCTCCTATGTAGTTACAATCTCCAAAACTCAACAACAACAATAACAATAATAACAACAACCATCCTCTATGATACTTTCGTATCTATATTTATAAATTTTGGGCTCTTCAGACTTTTTTGGAATATTACCAAAACCCTAACCCTTCTTACGTTAGATCTTTCTCCCATACTCATTTTGTTCTTCTTCCAGCTGTCACTTTCCTTTATGCATGCTTTCTTGCATGCGCGCGTGCTGTTCTTTTGTCAGTTGTTACTTCATTTTTTTGCACACTTTCCTTCCCACGATTTTTCTTCTTTCCCCTTCGGCTTGGTGCCAACATGCACCCAACACTGACATGTGACTCATCCTAAGTCACCTAATTTCTCTGTGCTCCCTCAATCTCCTTGATGATCGTTTGAAACTTCTCCTGCAACTCTACTTCTTTTGTCAGTGCCTGTGCATTTTTCTCCTTAATGGTGTCGACTGTCTGAGCTACCAGTTCCTCACTCATCAATCCTATGCATTATAGTTGAGTCTGTGCTATCTTTTTTCTAGCTTCTTCTGCCTACGCAAGTAATTCTGCTACCCGTTCCTGCAATGGTTCCATTTGAGCCTAACACTCATGTTTTTGGTTTTGCGCAGTGATAAGTTCTGCCTGTATCTTCTTCAACTCTTTCATTCCCTTGACCTGTTCTTGAATTGGTATGGTATTATGTCGTTGCTTGAGTTATTGGATCATTGCATTGATCCTCTCCTCCTCCTTGTCCCAGTGTTGGACCTCTGGATCCTCTTCCAACCTTGTCCAATGTTGCGTTGCTTTATCCAGCAAGTCAGTTGTCATGTTGACCTATTTTTCTATCTCCTGCAATTGCATTGCTGCTTCCTGCTCCCTTTTATCCTTCATTGCTAGTGGAGTTGACGGTCTAATATGTCTGCGAAGAGTCTCGATCTCCTTCTGATACTGATCAATTTCCTGTGCAATCTAGTCGATATTTTCTGCGGCTGGGAGTTCATTTCCTTGTGCAGTAGTTGGAAGTTTACCAAAAATTTCTTCCACTCTCTGTTCCATATCGTTTCTACATTCTTTCTCCTCCTAATTTTTGGATTTGGCCTGTGCACAAACTGTTTCTATCACTTCCCACTTCTTTGTTGCTTGTTGTAACTCAACTAAGTTTTTATGTGCTCACAATTGCATATCGTGGTCGATGGTAACCTGTAGTTTGTGTAATTATCTTGATGGAATCTATGTCAAGACCAATTGGATATGATCCAAATACTTCAGTGGTGTCTGTCCCATAATTTCATCCATTCCTAGCATGGTAGGCTTTACATAGACCGTGGAATGTGAATGTGGCATCGAAAGAAATGGATCACGTTCTTCTACCTCCACCCTTTATGTGGTCTATGTGGTTGATGGCTCTATGCCTCTACTATTACTCGTGATCTGGGCTTCCATAGATTTCTTAAGGAGTTGTCCCATTTATGTCAGTTCCTTCTGCAGTTTATTCCTGTGGTGCGCAACATGATCGAAATCCTCTACCAACCAATCTTGGACCATTCTAGCAATCATCTCTCCATCATCCTCCATGATTGTATAGTACGGTGGTGGTCATTGTGCCTTCATTTTCTTGTGTGCACCTGTTAGCGATATTTCTTGTAAGGGGGGATAGAATGCAAAAGAAGTGGTTAAAAACCCACTTGTCCAAAGTTTCGGGCGACAATACGCCCATGGTAAGCAGCGAGCAAGTCCGAGCGGTCTAGATTTGAGCGCCTAGATCAACGACGCATGTTGAATTCTGGACCCCCCTTGCCTTTCTACCTTTAAGCCGGGGGGGGTCCGGAATCGGGGGCGCACCTCTCCAACAGTCCAGATAGGCGTGCCCAGATCAACGGTGATGAAGACCATTCCGGACCCCCCCTGCCTTTCTACCTTTAAGCGGGGGGGGTCCGGAATCAGGGACGCAGCTTTCAGCGGCCACGATCAAGGAACCCGGATCAACGGTCCATCGACCACCTCATCCCTCTCAGCTACCCTGTCTTTAACCCCGCGTGGGCTTGTCTCCCGTCATGTCATCTCCCTGTCCGTTTTTCCCTTGCCGCCATGTGTCACTGTTCACCCCTCTCTCACGCTTCCATATGGCCTTGTCCTTGTCTCATCATCCATTTACCGCCCACCACGTGTCCCATTCCTTTCCACGTCTACCCCCTTGCCTCCTGTGCTCGATCCCTTGCCAAGTGTTTCTTCTTCAACCTTCCTCGCCTTCCTATCTGTTTAGGCCTCGTCCACATAATCCGACGCCACCACCCCTGTCATGCGCCCCATCCTTCGCACTGGTCTCTACGCATACCCATCCTACAAGCCGTTCAGTTATTCCAGGTGGTGGTGTGAGGAGTACTCCATATCCAGAAATGCTGAGTTGGCTGGGCCATTCTCAATCCCGATGTTGCATTTATTGAAGCGATTGGTGGCGGTTAGACATCGCCTCCGCCTTAATGAGAAATCACAACCATAAATTTAAGGCACGTCGATTCGCCATTGGAACTGTCAAAGAATTAAGATTGCGTCTGACATAAGTTGCACGATCTTTCAGATGTTGACTGTCAATAGCCATGCAAACGCAAATCTTTCAATGTAGTGTCTTTATTTCGCTGTTGTTGTTGTTTTGAGTATATGAAGGCGTTTTCGCCATTTTTGTATCCATCGATGGTTGAGCTGAGCTCCTGGTTGTAAATCTTTAATGAAGCACTGATACTCTAGTTATGTATGCACTCTTGAGACTTCTTGCCTGATGGATGCCAGTTTCTTTTACGTCTTCGTTACATTGTGTTAGAAATGCTCAGAATTGGAGGATCCAGTCGAGCTATAGCTATTATAGGATGATGTTGGTAGGATCACTATAGCAATTATATTGTTTCTAGCTAGCTCTTGTGATTTTCTCAACGCTGAGTGACTTGGAATTGGAGGATCCAGTCAAGTCCTCCTCGGTTTCTTGAGACCCTGAACCAAACGGATCTTGCATTCAGTGTCTTTCTTCTACAAATAGTCGTAAGCCTGCTGCCCAAAGTTGTTTGTTCATTTTCCTCACTAAGTCTTCCACCTACTCACCCTTTTATCAACCCACTGGCTGAAGTTGGATCAAGACCTCCTTTGTCACCATATGTACCAGACTCAGTCCCCGAGTTAGAGTGATATCTCCTTGAGTTTTCCTCCATTCGATCACCCCTTTAAAACAAATCGTGACATTAACTGATGGGCATCGGGCTCTGCTCCTACAAGCAATCCAGGAGTGACTTCCATTGCCAACAACACCTGCTTCCTATACCACTAGTCTCTTAGTTCTCCTTGGTTTCTGTGTGATGGGGTTCGATGTGGTTTCCTCTGCTACCTCAGCCAGTTTTCACTATCCATTGGTTAACTGAGTGGTTTTTGTCCTCCTCTTCTGGGTCCCTGGCTTCTCTAAGCCGTCGTCTTCCTAAGTTGACTTGGTTTGGCCCGTTCTTCATTTCTTGGGTACTGGGATTTGTGGAGGTTGTGTTTCCGCCTGCACAACCCCTCCTTCTGTTGTTTGTCCCGGTACTTCTATGGGTATGGTTGGAATCTTCCATTCATCAAGCCTTTCATTAATGACCATGTCGATATCTCCCTCGATGATGCAGTATCGCATTTCTAGCCACTGTTTATCCAGATTTTTCCTTGGCTATATCCACATGGCTTGTCACCTAGCCTAGAAATTAGCGATGCCCCCGTATCATGCGACAACCTCTAGTGCTATTCTCCATGCTTGATTGATGGCTTCCTGTATCTCCCATAGGTAAGCTTCGAATACAATTCCATTCCCCTTCTTATGCTTGGCTAGTGGCGTGGATCTCAGGACACGATATCTTTCTCCTCTTGGTTGTGGTGTGGTACAAAATATGGCATATTTTGGTGCTCTCCATCCCATGAAAGCTATAAGAGTGATCAGCCATGAGTAATGAAATTCCCTACCTACATCCTATGTGTCTTTCCAGTCTACTTGGAACAAGTTTGATAGGTATGGCACCTAGCTCATGGAGGTGCCTTTTGTGCACTAAGCTGCAACAACAATGACTCCACCGGTACTTTGTATTTGCAACAATTTCTTAGCAGTTTGTAGGATAAGATCTTTACGCCCAATTGCGTCACGACATTGTTGATCTGTTTGATTAAAATGCCTATTGTTCCCCTGTCAGTGCCATATTTATTCTTCATCTCTTCTACCAATGTTTTTTTCTTGGACTTGTTGTCCAGAATCAACGCGGGATCCATACCCCCGGTGGGTAGGCCTGTTATCTGCATGATAAGTTTGAAATTTATGGGGATGGGTTTGTCCAGCCATATATCCCCTCCATGTGTAACTGCTAACAATTTCTTGATGCATTCCATCTCATATTGGCCTCTGCCAAAGTGTGGTATCTTCAGCAACCCTAGAATTCTTGTTCTATCCAGTCCAGTGGCCCACTGGTGTGGCTGCATGATGGTTTCTCTGAGTTGGTTCACAATTACTTTCTACATAAAGACATGTGGTTCAAGCTCAGGATATTTGGTTTCATCTACTACATAATGGTCAGAATACTTGAGCTTCCTAACATGACCCAATAGCTATGGGTCCACCTGTACTCCCTCTGGTATGCGAGGTAGTACAATATCTACAGCCAGTTTCGTTCGAGGTGAGATGAGTATCTGAATTCAGTCCTCCTACTATGTTGACTGGCTCGAAGTTCCAACAACTCCTGGTTGTTCCCTTATCATCCACTTTGGAAATTCCCAGGTAGTTCCAGTGGTCTCCTCGGATAAGTTACCTAAGTTGGGTGCTTGTGTCTCGTCTGGTTTCTCCTCTACTCCCAGATGTTGTGTCATTCCATTCACTTCCATGACTGCTTCAGTATGTTCTGGTGGTATCTCCTGGTGGATTTCTTCTTGTTTTTTCTAAGGCTCATGCACTGCTATTGGTGTATCTTGTTCCATGGCCTTTGTTTGTGGTTGCAAAATCTCCTCTAGTATTGGTGTGGACTATATTGGGATTTCCTCTGGCGACGGGATTTCATCAATATCAACGATCTTCGGTGGTTTCTTTTTGGTTTCTTCCAGTGGTCCCCATGACCTAGTCTAAACCCTAGTTGATCTGGCTCTCTGGCCTGGTTCTGCGAGCTTCGGTGGTTCAATAATGGTGTTTGTCAAACTTTTGTTGAGTTCGAATGGCTTTGGTGAGCTCTATGATTTCACTCTATTCGTTCTAGTTGTTATTGCTCTTTTTATGTTCTCCTTTCGCGAATAAACTAACTGCTTATGTGCTCTTGTGTTGTATGGGCTCATCATGAATCTTGTTGAGGACGCTTCCTCCATAATGCGATTAATGCACCATAATTGTGGGTTCAATGCATCCACGGCGGTTTCATACTTTCCGTTATGCTTACTCTTTCGTCTCTAGTTGGCACGTTTAATGTGACATCCCATCCGTCCTTTCCTTGCTTTAACTCTGCCTCATGCTATCCTACCAGCCTGCTTTTTCCGACTTTCCTTTTCCCTCTTGTTTCCTTTTTTGATATGCTTGTTATCGTTTCCCTTGCTGGCTTCATGTGGCTTTTTTTTTTTTTTT
>JZKD02S2061760.1:382213-410094 GCA_000966675.3 Picea glauca | reverse complement strand
GCTTTAGCCAGATCCCATTGATCATTCCTCTGAGGTCTATGCCTGCTATATCTCTTAACTATACAACTCCTCCATCCATAATATATTTTACCTCGTATGGTCCTAGCCAATGCCTTCTCAGCTCTCCTGGTTGTTGCAACAATTTAATGTCATAGAGAAATACAAGATCTTCTTCCTTGAACGTCTTCCTCTTGATGTGGTGGTTGTGCCAAGATTTTTCTCTTTCTTTCTGTACTTGTTGGTGGAATCTTTCCAAGATTCAGTCTTCCTCCATCGACAGTAGCTAATTCAGTCTTTCCTGTACTATGCCTCGTTCTGTCATGTGTGTGATAGCTGCTACATGTAGTCTGGGTATTAAAAAATCTAACGACACTACTGCTTCTTGACAATAGATTAGTTTGAATGGTGTATGGCATGTCAAATTTTTGCATGTGGTTCTATACGAACATAACACTATTGGTACCTTAAGGTCCCAATCATCCCTGTTGATGTTACATATCTTTGTCAAGGCATTCTCTAGAATTTTGTTGAAGGCTTCTACTGTGCCATTTGTCTATGGATGATATTGTGTGATTTTTTGGTGATGAACTTCAAACTCTTCGAGCATCGCTCGGATGGTGTTGTTTATGAAATGAGTTCCTTGGTCACTCATCAAAATTCTTGGGCACCCAAATCTAGTAATTACCTGTTCAAACAGAAAGTGTGCAGTTGTATCTGTGCTGGAATATTTTACTGGTGCGGATTCCGCCCATCTTGTTAGGTATTCCGTCGCAGTGATAATATATCTCACACCCGTTATTTTGGTTGGTGGGTTAATGGGTCCCATAAAGTCTATCGCCCATTTGTCGAATTCCTGAAGTGTCACTTGTAGTCGTAGTGGCATCTCGTCCCTTCTGTTGGGTTTGCCTACCCTTTGATAGACATCACATTGCTGACAATACTCTTTCTAGTATCTGTGGATCATTGGCCACCATAATCCTGCGCGTAGTACCTTCTGCATGGTAGCTTTTCCTACATAATTCCCTCCTGTTATTCCCTCATGGGCTTCTGCTAAAATTCTTGGTCATTCATGGTCTAATACGTATATTTGTAAGATTCTATCTGCACCCATCTTGTATAGATGTCCTACGACCCATTGATAGTTGGTTGTGTAGACTACCAGGTTCTTCTTCTACACAGTGGTATATTCTTGCAGCACAGTACCTGTGCTCAAGTACTAGATGTTCTCTGTGAAGTAATCGTCAGCAATCTATACTTAGAATAGCTATGCATATGGAAAGTTTTCTTCTAAATTCGTTGGTTCCTCTCCATTTGTGACCCTCGATAGGTGGTCAGGTCCTGCATTCAGTTTTCCTTCTTTAACTATTACCTCAATATCAAATTATTGAAATAGAAATAACCATCGACAGATTCTCCCCCCCAACACTGGCTTGTTGAATAGGTATTTCAGGGTTGAGTGATCTATAATCATCTTAAAGTGTTTTCCTAATAGGTAATGTCTATATTACTGTAGTGCATAAACCATTTCTAGGCCTTCTCTTTCTGTCGTGTTATAATTTTGTTCTGAGTCTGACAATTTTCTGCTAGCGAACGTTATTGGGTGATCCAAGTCTCGTTCTCCTGGTTGCGCTAAGATAGCTCCAAGGGCTATTGCTGATGCATCTACATGTGCATGGAATGTCTTCTCCCAATCTAGAAATACCTATATTGGTGCGGTGACCATCGTTTCCTTCAGGGTATCCAGACCGTGTTGGCACTCGTCATTCTATTGATACTTTGTATCCTTCCTTAACAATTTTTCCATTAGCACTGTAATCTGCGCATAGCCTTTGATGAATTTCCAATAATATCCCATATGTCCTAATGTTTCTCTTAGTTGGCAGACTGTTTTTGGTGCTGGTGGATTAACAATGACTACAATTTTGACTGGATCCACTAGCAAACCCTGTTTGCATACTAATAATATCCCAAATGGTGTTCCAAATATGCATTTCTTGATATTCGGTGATATCTGGCACTGTCTGCATCGTTCTAGCATCGGTCATAAAACTTCCACATGGTTTTTTAGTAAGCTATACATTGTCCAATCATCTAGGTATACTTCGAGGAATTGATGGATGAATTCCTTAAATGCTGCGTTGACCACTCTAGAAAATATCGTAGGTGCATTCTTCAATCTGAATGATGTGATCATATACTGATAAGATCCCCATTATCTCGCGAATGTGGTCTTGTGTCTATCCTCACTTGCTATATTAATATGATGATATCTAGAAAATCCATCAGTGAATGAGTAGGCTTCGTGGCCTCCTACATTCTCGAGTACTTCATCCATGAACGGTGTGGGGAATGGGTCATGTAGGCATGCATCCTTCAACTTCCTCAAGTTGATGCATATCCTGATCCCTCTTCAATATTTCTTGTCCTGTATTACCAACGGGCTTATCCATTTTGATTCTTCGACCGGTTCGATGATGTCAGCCTCGAGCATCCTGTCAATCTCATCCTTAACTTTCTGTTTATATATGAGGTCAATCTATATGGTCATTTTTCAATGGGTCTCACATGAGGTCTGAGTGGTATTTTCATTTCTCCTAATTCTTCGGCTATGCCTTTCATCTCTGTAAAGGTTGTGGGAAAAAGGTCATTGTATTCACACAATAATTTTGTGATGCTTTCTAATGTCTATTCGTCCCAATAATATCCAATGCTGACAATTTTGGGTTGCTCGATGGTCCCTATGTTATCCTTATTTATATTGATTGACACAGAGATGACCTCTAACTCTAAGCATGGTCCTTCCACATCTCTCTAGCCTTCAACTTTTTCGATCTGAATATTGTGCAGATCATCTTCATCCAGGGATTCATCCTGTACGTGGTAGCATGACAATAGATCCTTGATTGTCTTCTTATTCCACTATTGTACCTCTGTGATAGCTTCTACTTCCGGTTCTTCAATGAATATGACATGTTTGATCCATTTCAGGTCCCCGTCTATGTTGGGGTTCTCATGCTCGAATGAGAAAGTGACTGTAAAGTTCTATTGGAGTGTCTCCCATGTCTTGGTTTCTTTACGTATTTCCTAGTCTGTATACCAATTCGTTGGTATGCCCTCTAAAGTATGAATGAAGTGGTGAGACCATTCCTCCAGTGGTGTCATTTTCCACAACGTTTTACACACCTCCAAGTGTTCTGTTGGTGTTCCTAGTCTGTCATATTTCTGTTGTTTGTTACCTATCTTTTCTATGCCGAACCTTATGCGCAACAATCACTTACGTTGGTACCAATCTGTGATAGTCTCTTTGTGTGCACCCCACCATCTTGGGGGTATAGACTTTAGTGCTAAATCAAGTGCTAGCAATCTCTTGTTTTCTAATACTTCGTCTTCATATTGTGTCAATAAAGTTTCCAAATCATTTAGCCTGTGAAAACTGGGTGGTTCTCTTATTTTTGTGCCAATCCACCTTACTGCGCGGTCTATTCTGGCAAACCTTCTTGTGGATACTTCGTGTAGTCTTTGCTGCCAGTTTTCTAACCCGGTGTCTGAGTCTATTGTACATGAAGTAATGCTCTGCCAACTAAGTACCCTGTTTGCAGTTCGTTTTATATAGTTTGCATCATGCGGAGTTGTTATGTACAACTGACTAGTCTCTTATAAATCTAGACAAGTGGGTTCTACGAACCTCTCGCCTTTGGATGGGTTGAGTGGGTCTATGACCCTGTAGTCCCCCAAATCAAATGTCATTTTTATGGCTTTTAAGTTGATTATGGCTTGGTTATCAAATGCCCAATCCAGACCAAGTAGCGGCGGGTAAGGTGTTGTGCCTTCTACTATTTCGATGACTTCAAAGTCTACCTTAGTGCGCACACCATTCAGATCTACCATCACTCCTTTCAGTCTACCTATTGGTAGGACTCTATGTTGATTTTATAGATTTAATTGAATAGTTGAGTATCCCAATGTAGGTTCTCCCATGCATTTCCATGTAGCTTTTGGAAGTACATTCCCTTTGGATCCTAGATCTAGTATAATATCTCCCATATTGAAATCCTCAATGTTATCATTTAGTCTGAATTCCCTACTTGTTCTTCTTCTTGTGTGTAGGTGGTTGACAGTTTTCAATTATGGCTTATGTTCCATCTCGCTACTACATTTTTCTAGGATGTTTTGCAATATTTTGACAGATGAAGGATCACTTAACGTTTTGATGCATGATTGCAAAAATTCTTTGATAGTACTTACTTGTTCCTTGGGTTGTATTTTGTTGGTATGGTCCAGTGATGGCGACATTTCATATTCTGGACCTTCCTTGCTCTGTTGTGCAGTTGACGCAATGTTCTCCTTATGGAATTCTTGTCGGGCTTCTATAAATATCTCCTTCTCCTTATGCACATCCAACTGCTTCTTAGGGTCAGTGTTCTTCTTTACCCATTGGTTCTTTGCTAGTTCTTGTCGAACTGCATCATTTTCTATTTTCGTTCCTCCTCGAGTGACTATGTTGATGTTCCATCCATCATCCCTTGCTTTGGCTGAAATCCATTGAACATTTTGGTTATTTTGATTCCTTTTTTCCTGGATATTTACAAGGAATGTCGGACATTCATCCATATCATGGCCTGATGCACGACAATACATACAAGTCGTTGGTGGTAGTGGACACTCCCATGCATAATGTCCTGATTTCTGGCAATTGTGACATGTAACACGTCCTCTACCGCGTCTGAAACCTCCTCTGGATCATCCTACTCCTATATGTTCTGCGCGATCTTCTCATGGAGCATTATACTTTGGTACCTAATTATATGGCATAGTATTTTACTGGGGTTGTGTCGAGTTGTACTGTGGTCGTGCGTTATTGTACGACTGTGGTGTAGTATTATACTATTGTTGCACAGTGTTGTATGGGTATGGGGCTTGATTGAACTGTCGTGTTGCTTTCCCAGTCATCATTTCTACCTGTACCATGTATGCGTCTGATGTTCTTTCCCGCGTTAGCTCAATAGTTTTGTAATCTTTGTCATCATGGCCGACTGACTTGCAAAAAGTGAAATATGAGTTCTTTGGAACTGTTTGGTATTTATGCATCATCGTGCAGTGGTAAGGGTCGTGACCCGGTTTCTTTCATATTTCGCACCATAAGCCTCCCTATGGTAGTGGGTTTGGCATCCCTGTCACCATATACAGTGCAAATGTTGGGCATTCATTCTTATGGTGTCCTTTCGTCCTACAGGTAGTGCACCAAACTGCTTCTCGTTTTTCCTTGTTCTTATTCTGGTTCAACTAAAATTTTAAGTTCTTCAGATCCTCTTTCAGTTCTTCGATAGTCGGGTCCATATGTTGGTACTGATTCTCTTCCAATTGCAAGGTTGCCAGTAGATCCTTTGCCTATGTCTAAATTGTCTTTTGTCGTAATGGATATTTTAAGTGTGGGAGTAGTGAGTTGACAAACAAGTGACGATGTTGCATATCGGTCATAAGGCATTTTAACTTTCCTTTTAATCACTTGAATCTTTGATCAATCCCCCATATCAATTCTCCTAGTTTCTGTCTTATTTCAATCATCTCATTCATGTATTGATCTTCTGAGCTCGGCTTCTGGAACTCATTTATCAATAGTTTCCTAATGTCGTCTAGTGTCCTTACCGTTCCAGGAACAATATTCATGTCTAGACTCATGTACTAGTCCGTGCTTGGTCTCTTAGCATGATTTCTAGCTGCGCGAGTTTGGTGTCTTCATCAGTGATCTTCTTTGCTTCCCAGATCTTTGTGCAAATGAACAGATTCTTCTCAAGGTCTTATGCTACTTCTCCTCAAAACTCTAGTAATCTGATAGTAGGATCGTGTCCTACCATTCCAAATACTGAGCTACTCCCTCCTTCGCACTGTGTAGATAATTGACTAAGATTTCCTGAACTGGATCCTCCATTTGTTGCTCTTTGTGTATATGTACTTCCTACTGTTGGACTTCCTCCAAACTTTGGTTGTCTAAACAGTGGTGTTCTCTTTGGTGTATTGGTCGCACATGGGTTTATGGGTTCCAAACTGACATTAATATGAAAGGGATGGTTGTCTTCTCCTCTTGTTCTTGGGCCTCTTGTTTTCCTCTCATAGATGGCACGTAGGATTTCCTCAATGTTATCCACAGCCCATAGATCCTCTACCTCTTCCTCATCACTTTCCAAGCCCTCCCTCTCGGACATGGCTCTCTTCTTGGTATTCACCTTATATTGGTAGGGTGCTCCATTACACTTCGTTCCTGATGACGTCAAGATCCACATAAGTTGGTTGTCATCCATCAAGATTGGGTCCAAGGGTTCCTCCTCCTTCTTCTCTTTATCTTTCCCTCCTTCCATTCCTCCTCTCTCTGTCAGTGCTTCCCCCCTTACCCCATGCACACAAGGAAGTCTAGCCATCTGATTCTATTGTCATTAGACCTTTATTATATAGAAATGTCTTGATAGAAGTATACAGTGATTGAATGTACCTTCCTCTGGGTCCTCGTAGGAACTCTTTCTCGGCTGAGATGTATGACTTTGCTATCTCTACCGCAAATTTCGTGATAAAACCTGCCATAATACTGTCAAGCCAAAAGTCGATTGTGCGGGTGAATTTGTTGTTCGCCTGCTGTAGCTGTTGGATCTATACTAGGGTGCAATCCAGCTTTCGAATCCAATTCTTCATGTGGTTATCCTTTAACCTTAAGATCCACTCTTGCAGTAGATGCATAAAATCACAAAAAAAGACTTCGTGTAAATCGATAAAAATGTATTTATCCAGATATTTACACGATGTGATTTTGGGGATTCTATTGTATTTTTGTGCAAACTCTAGCTCTTTAGTTCTCAACCGACCCTCGATTTCTTCACTCATGGGGTTCCAAGATCTCAACATTCCCTTCTAATGGCTCATTGCTCTTATGTCCCGCTCCTCTAGTTCTTATTCATTCCATCTCATCTACTCAGTCCTTTCTCATTCCTCTTAACACGACAACAAAACCATTTGTTGGTTTACTATTTCCCTTCTCGGGTTATCTGAGTTATTGACCCATGGTTCATGTCATTCAGGGTTCCAACAAATCCTCTAAAACTATCGGCTCTCCTGGTAAACCAGAAGGCAACACAACACCCAAAAGGTGCTGCAGAGTCTCACTCGAGATAGCTTTAAATGGGTGACTGTAAGACTCAGGTGTTTACATCCTAGGACAGAGTGGGGGATAGGGGTTTCTTGATTAAATCCAGGTATCGCGAGATGAAAGGTTGACTACTTATCCCTTGAATTTGCCTACGTATATCCCATGGTTTAATTCCAACAAAGTATAAACAGATTAATAACAATGTATTAACACATTCATCAAGCTTAACCAATAATTGTTGAAAGAAAGTAGAGACATGCATACATTCAACACATTATGCAAGTATTACCATGGTTCACCCCCTCTTGGGCTACGTTCACAAATATTTGGCTCTTGGCTCTTTTATTATGGAAGTTCTATAATCTTGGCGCCACGTGCTTACAATTCTCCACCCACTGGGTAAGATCTATGTGCGGCGAACTAGATCGCACTAGGATCTATAGCCTGCGGTCTAATCCTCGGATATAAATTCCCTCGTATCTTCTTTTCTCAACATATTAAAAAATTGGTTCATACAAATAAAAAAATTACATATCGCCTACGCTTCTGCGTAGTTACAGTCTCCAAAACTCAACAACAACAATAACAATAATAACAACAACCATCCTCTATGATACTTCCGTATCTATATTTATACATTTTGGGTTGTTCAACTTTTTTCAGAATATTACCAAAACCCTAAACCTTCTTACGTTAGGTATTTATCCCATATGCGTGATGTTATTCTTCTAGTTGTCACTTTCCTTTGTGCACTCTTTCTTTCATGCGCAAGTGTTGTTCTTTTGCCAGTTGTTAATTCAGTTTTCTACACGCTTTCTTTCCCACGATCATTCTTCTTTCCCCTTCAGCCTGGTGCCAACAATCATCATTCAAAAATTTTAGGAAATATGGTGTTTGATGATTATATGTAACGTACCAATCCATTCACAGGTCAGGATATGCTACTTAAAGAGGTTGTGACACACCCAACCACCAGCAGGTGGGGCACACTGTAGTCCCAAGACTAAGTGCTCTAAACTTATCTCGAATTCAAAGAACTTCCCATTAATGTTAGAGGCATGAAAATCACATGCATAAGACAAGATCCATGCTACAACATAAAGAAGTAAACAATGTGCCATGTACAACAAATAACCAACAGACAGTGTTGGGCCCTTTGTTTTGATAAATAGAAGTTGTGTAAGATATTTCATAACTTTGTTTTGATAAAGAAAAATTACGCAATATATTTTGGAATCAGAAAACTGAACAAAGGAAGGAACAAAAATCAGATAAAAGTGAATGCACAATAGGAAATAATTAAAAAAAAAAGTTGGAAGGACAACGCAAAACAAGTTTTGGGAGAGAGAAGTTGCAACTGAATCAAGAAGAAGAGATAACTCTCGGGTTCTCAACCAACAATGCTATATCAGAATATAAATATATGGGATCAATATGATTGTAAAAGGGTTGCTAGAGTCATTATTGTTACTGTTACTATTTGTATTAGCTAAGTCCTGAGATCTGGGCTAGGAACTAGACTGATAATGTAATAGAGTCATGTAGTACTGTAGTGTTGGGAAGAGAAAGGGACTGAAATGACCTTGTCTCACAGTAGTACATAATCATTGGTTTATTATCTTTGTCATGACTGATTGTACCTATAACTCAACATGATCTTGTATTTTGAGAAGAAACTTGTTATATGATAATACAGTGGGAGACTTAAATTTTCTTGAAAATATATTGTGTACTTAGTCTTGTGAATCTATTGAATGTTATTTTATGTTATTTTTTTATGTATGATATGATTAAATGGTTATAGCTTACATGTGAATGTCATCGTAACTCTGTTTTCCCCATTCTCGATTAGGAAATGTTAAAGACTGTAATGAGTTTAAGCTATCTTGCACATGAGAGATATGAATCTTGATACTTCAAATATCTATCTAAGTATTTTCCTTACCCTTCCCTATCCTATTCATCTCAGTTTCTCTTTGAGTGAGACTTTGGTGGGATAAATATATGTACTATTAATTCCCACGTTTAATTATCAACTAGGGATCATAAGCTTCGAGGTGCAGACATAGGAAACGCAGGATCAGAACCTAGCTTAACCTAATCTAAAGTCGGAAAAGCAATATTCAAACCCACACTGCAGGAAATTAACACTAAGGATTCATCATTGGGACATAGGAATAACTTAGTGCTCTAAAGGCTTAGATCGCACTCTTTCATGCACTCAAGGTGATTTTTGTGTGATTAATCGTGAGAAGCTTACTTAATTTTTTTGTAGTTCAATGATTATTTCCTATAGTGGATCCACACTTAAATGCAATAAAAGAAACAAGAAAATAGAAATGAATTCAAATTACAGGAAATAAACTAACACCTTGGGAAGAATTCCAACGTGAGAAGGACATATCTCAAGAGTTAGACCTCTAATATGTATGTTGGTGATTGAAGCTATGTGAAATTAAAGTGCATGGAACTCAAAATCATCAATCTCAATCAATACCAAACTAGCCTAATCTAACAATCATCAAATGTACTCAATATTAAAATTCTAGTACTCAAATCAAAAACTAGTGCAAACTGGTACCAAGATCTAAAACAAGTCAACAATCCTTACTAAAAACTTATTCTCAAAAACCAAGCATTTTAATCCTTATCGTGTTGTCTTCAAAATCAACCAAAACATGAAACCATAAAACATAGAAACGACTCTTCTCATTCAATCCACTCAGTACTCAAGATCTTCAAAAAACAAATGGAATCACCCAAAAGACTCTTTCCATCACTCATCCATTTACAATAAAATTCCACAAACTCAATTTCAAATATTGCTAGATGTTGAATTCATGCTCAACAAAATATAATCACAACCTTATTCTCAAACTTCTAATCGGTTCCAACTCAAGAATAATTTCATGTGTGTCAAGAATCAATGCTTTGTTTTATAAGTATGTTTTGAATAGTATGTTTGCACAATCCTTATTTTTAATATTCATAACGTTTGGAGTTATATCAATATCATTCTTTGAAGATCCTATGATATGTATTTCTGTAAGAGTTCAAGATTGGTTTTTTTTTGTTTCTTCACATAAAATTTAATCTTTCAGATTGCATTCAAATCCTATAATTAAAAGACATTCCCATAACATTTATCACTCCAATGGTGTAATTGGAAACATTGAATCGAATGAGATTGTTTTCAAAAAACAAAAAAAAATGATGGTCTATGTTTACACTTCAATGAATAAGAGTTTGTGGATTTTCTCTATTAATTAAATTCACCTTGAAATCAGGGATCACATGTGTTTTATGGTTATGTCATGCAAGAAATAAAATCAATTTCTCACCACACATTGCATCTATAGTAGATCTTCCACACTAAAAAGAATCAAAGTCTGAGCTAACCAATAAAAAAAATTAACATAAATCAATTAGAAAACTAAATAGAACATTAACCATCAACTAATATATGAATCAATTAACAATGCAACAAAAATCTCTCACACAGAGATAAACTAACATATACATAACAATGAATTAAACAAATCTAACAAACAAATATAAATGAGAATCACATTACCAATCTTGAGGGGCCCTCCCAAGATGGGAATTGAGGCTAGAGATACTTCATATGAAGACCCAATGATCCACCACAAATATGAAATCAATCATCTTTCATCTATTGAAATTCAAGCTCAAATTACAACAATGGCATCATAACTCTTTTCCTCTATTACATGAACCTCCATTACAAAAGAATGATCATAATGACAATTGGCCTTTCTCATAGCCCTATGAGGTTTATTTATATATGAAAAACCATTGACAAAAACCTCATAGACAAAACCCATATCTTAGAATTTATGGATCTGATACCATTTGCATAGAAATCGAGACACAAGTTGGCAGTTTGAGATTTTTACTAATTTTGGCATAATCATTCCCCTGATATGGAGGTCCGCATGTGCAAGCTAGGTGAGTTCTGACTTATGAGTCCACATGTAGATGTCATCCTGGACAAAACCCATGTCCCCAATTTTCCTCTAGAAGAATTCCAAATTTTCGACTATAGTCCAGTACCGGACGGATGTTAATGCTGGTACTAGATGGCCTGGAACATTCTAGTACCAGATGAGATGAATTGTGAGTACCAGATGACATGAAGTGTGAGTACTATATGACATGGATTGTGGGTACCGGATGACTATGCAGATACCGGTTGACTATAGAACCTCCTGGTACCGAATGACTTGGAGTGTGAGTATTAGATGACCTCTAGTGTGGGCACCCAATGACTTCCAGTGAGAGAACATATTGTTTGGACATAAAAAATAGGATTAAACCATCATTAGAAAAAATATTTTATAATTATCCTTTTAATCACTAAAAGTATGGAAAATTATGTATTAACCACATAGGATGAATAACAAGAGATAATGGAGGTTTATAGTGTAATTAGGGATATATTATGGACGAAATGTAGGGAGAAGGTGTAATGATGAACGTATTTGTATGGTGGAAAATATGACAAAACTAGAGCCCAAAAGAATTCTTCCCTCCTGAGAAGTTGAAAATGCCATCACACTAGACTACATCGGTACCTTTTATTGGTAACTTGAGAAGGACCTTGGTTTGATCACTTTTGTGCAAAAAAAATGGTTCCGTTGAAGGGATTTGTGCTTTAAAAAGGGAACGTATTCATAGAATCTTGACTACTGATCAAGGTAGTCATTTTATCAACAACACAATCACAAAATTGACAACAACATTCCTTATATAGGACCATAAGAGCAGTCCCTACCATCCACAAGGTAATGGTACAGTGGAGTCATTCAATAAAATTCTAGAAAGAGGAATGACAAAATTATGTTGTGCAAATAGGGAAGACTGGGATGATAGAGATCCAACAGTATTGTGGGATTATAGGACTACCAAAAAGAAGCTACACAGGTATACCCCATTTCAGTTGGTTTATCAGAAAGAACTTGTTGTGCCCACATATTTTATCACCCCTAGTCTCTATATATCACAACCTACACACATGACAGATGTCGAATCATTTACGCAAAGGATTGCAGACTTGAAGGAAGTTGAGGAAGCAAGATTTCTAGTAGATTTTCATCAGTCAGTTGAGAAATCTAGATAGAAATATTGGCACGATAGGCACATTAATTCCAAAAACTTTATATGAGGGGATAAGGTACTACTCTACGACAACCGGTATCAGAAACATCCAGGAAATTTGCACATGCACTGGTTGGGTCCATTTATAGTTGTGGAAATATGACAGTCTAGTGTAGTCAAGCTAGCGCAACTGGACAATATCATTTGACCAAGTTTGGCAAATGGAGCCCTCCTGAAACCATATATTTCTCATAGTTAAACAAAAGGATTGCTTCTCTAGTCCAAGGGAGCATGAACATTACTTAGATTTTGTTTTTCTATAATTTATTTAATTCATTTAATAATGTCAGAGTGTGCATATTGGTACAACGACATATTTTTTTTCCCCATCTAAGTGTTGCTTCTGTGCGTAAATGCTTACTTAGCCTCCCAGGGTCAAAAGAGTCACCCTTACATTAAATGAAGTCATTAAAAATGATGGAGACCCTCATTCTGGTTAGAGGGAGGTGAATCTGAATTATATCATAGCCCATGTACCATACACATCTTGTCTAGTCATACCCTTGATGGTAGCTACAGTAACCCGTCAGAATGTTTCATCAATCCATAAAGGCATGATACGCGTAGATTCCAACGATATCCCCACCGGTATCCTCAACCATTAAAATGGTAAGCCCCTTGGGTCGACCACGTCCCTATCAGTCCAGTCATTAACTCCAAGATCACCTTAGGGATTTTACCCTGTTATTAGTCCTATCGAACGTCAGAGCCTAAGATTGCATTATTGGCCTAATGATGAGCATGTTTATGAGTGATTATAGAGCTCTTGTTGGCACAGGGGCAGACCCAGGGTTCAATGCTCAAGAGTGCACCAACAAAGCCCTATATACTTTCCCTTTTGGCAACACCTACGAATTAGATGCAGTCTCACTCGAAGTAGCTATGAGGGGGTTGTAGGACAAAGGTGTCTACAACCAGGGGGAATATCAAGTGGATCTATTAAAATAGCAATATGTCATGCATCTATCATTCAACAAGATAGATCTATCCTTCATAGTGATAAGTTTGACCTAATATAATAAGGCAGGTAACAATATAACATCAAGAGAGATCAAAGCATCAATCATATGCACAACAATAGATGTACGTGGTTCACCCTCTCTCTAGGGCTACATCCACAAAATTGTGCTATATTATATTAAGGAAAGCATACAGTTCTTCTCTGCACTCCTAGCTAGCATATATTCTTTCTCTTGTCTCTTTCTCTCCCACTCCTGCGCACCTAGCTATAGGAATTGATCTTCACACCTAGTTGAAGATCTTACAATGCCAAAAGGCTCTTACTCTTAGCACTTCTCTCACTCACAATACAATATTCTCTCAATGAACAACAATCAATAACAATTCTCAACAATAGTACCGACCCGACCTAGGTCATCTTGACCTCTATTTATACAAAATAGTCCCTCACCGACAGCCTTAGGTTGAGACCTAGGTGTCAAAACCCTAGATATACAAACCCTAGGTGTCTAAAACCCTAGGTAAACTTGACCCTCTTTTCTCGGGATTCACCAGCATATCTCTCCTATATTCTCATGTGGTGCTAACAGTGCCTTTTCCCACTATCTGAGTTGTCCTCGATCCATATACCTTGCTTATCTTTCATCCCTAATCTCCTCATCCAATGACTATCTTTCTTGGGCTTCTCTCCTTCTTTTCTTCTCTTTTTCTTACTTCGACCCAATAACAATCACTGTGTCTCCTGCGAAGTTCTCATTTTACCTCTTCTTCCTTGATCTTTTCTTGATTCCATACCCAAGGGCCAACATGCCCCCAACACTCACATGTGACTCGTCGTGAGTCACTTCAGAACTGATCCTTTTGTTTTTCTTCGGTTTTGGACTACATAGTGCAACCCTTACTTTCTATTGTATGCCTCCTCTTCCTCCTTGTGCAGACTGTCTTTTTTGTGTCTGGTACCCAGTTTCAACTTCACCTGATACCTAGACCCTTTTCCTCTTGTTTTTACTGAGACCTGCGAGGCAGCTGGTTGTCATAGTACAACTTCAGTCGACTCCCATTTACCAACCCTTCCTTCCATTCTCCATTTAGAGTCTTCAGTTGTGCAACTCCTCCTTCTGTAACATAGGCGATCTCATATGGTCCAAGCCAATGTGTTATGAACTTACTGTCATATACCAGTACTAAGTCACCTTGCTTGAATGCCTTCTTCTTGATGTGCCTTTCATGGTAGGCCTTCTCTCTGTCCTTCTGAACCTGCTGATGAAACCCTACAATAAATCTGTCTTCTTCCAGTTCAACCAACTGTGCAAGCCTCTCTTAAATATCTCTAGTGTCATCCATATCTATAAAGGAATAAATTCTTAAGCTTGGCACTAGGTATTCCATTGGGACAACAGATTTGAGACCATAGACTAGCTTAAAAGGGGTCTGCATGGTCAGTTTCTTGCAAGTGGTTCTATAGGCCCAAAATACTGCAGGTACTCTTAAATCCTAGTCATCCCTATTCACATTACAAATCTTCGTCAATGTTGTCTCCAATATTTTGTTGAATGCTTCAACTGTTCCATTTTCCTGAGGATGATAAAGTGTGCTCTTATGATGGTAGATGATAAACTCCTCAGTCAATGCTTCAACTATTTGATTGATGAAGTTTGTGCCTTGGTCACTCATAAGGATCTTCGGGCATCCAAACCTAGTTATTATGTCATCAAATATAAATCACAAAAATGTAGTTGCACTACAATCCTTGACTTCTTTGGCATCGGCCCATCTGGTTAAGTATTCAGTCACAGTAATGATATACCTTTCTCCTTTATGCTTCCCTGGTGGGTTGATAGGTCCCATGAAGTCAATGGCCCATTTTTTGAATGCTTGTAGGTTCATCTACGGTGCTAATGGAATTTCATCTCTTCTATATGGTATCCCAACTCTCTGGCACACATCACAGGCTCCAGCATAATCCTTATCATCTTTGTGTAAGGTAGGCCACCAAAGGCCATCTTGCATAACCTTTTGTGCAATTTCTTTCCCTACATAATGTGCTCCTGCGATGCCTTCATGAGCTTCTGTGAGGATCAATGGGCATTTTTCCTCCATAACACATATTCTTAGTATCTCATCAGGTCCCATCTTGTATAGCTGACCCGCTATCAGTGAAAAGTCTGCAGCACACACTACTAGCTATTTCTTCTGGGGAATTGTATATTCACTAGGTGCCATTCCTGTTGACAGGAACTAGACTATTTCTATGAAGTGCTCATCGATCGTTCTGATGGAGAGAAACTATGCATCTGGCAATGTATCCTCCAGACTGGTGGGTTATTCTCCATGTTCAAACCTCAACAAGTGGTCAAGTCCCTTGTTTATTCTTCCTGTCTTAACTATGATCTCAAAATCATATTCTTGAAACAGCAAAAGCCATCTGCATATTTTCCCCTCGAACAATGGCTTGTTGACTAGGTACTTCAGCGCAGAGTGATCTATGATCATTTTAAAGTTTCCTCCCAATAAGTAGTGGCGGAATTTTTGTAGCGCATATGCCATGGCCAATCCTTCTCTCTCTATAGTGGTGTAGTTAATTTCTGTTGTGGAAAACTTCCTGCTAGCAAAGGATAATGGGTGATCGATGTATCCTATTCACGGTTGTGCTAACAAAACTCCCAATGCAATGGATGATGCATCAAAATGCACATGAAACTCTTTAGTTCAATGTGGGAAAACCAGAATGGTCATAGTAACCATCTTTTGTTTTAGTGTGTCAAAGCTCTGCTAGCATTCTTCTGTCTAGCTAAAATCATAGTCTTTCTTCAACAACTTCTCCATAGGTGTTGTAATCTGGGCATATCCTTTAATGAATTTTATATAATATCTAGTATGTCCTATCACAATGCGCACTTGTTTGACTGAAGTAGGAGGTGGCAAGTCAACAATAATAGCGATTTTAGAGGGATCTACCAACAGTCCCTACTTACACACAATATGCCCTAAAAACACTCCAAATGGTGAGAATAAGATGCACTTCTTTAGATTCAAAGTAGTTTGACAATGCCTACAATTATCCAACATTAGTCTTAGGCATTCAATATGGTTTTTCAACAAACTAAACACAGTCCAGTCATCAAAATATGCTTCTAAAAATTTATGCAAAAATTCTTTAAATGCTTCAACCACCACCCTGGAGAAGATGGTTGGGGCATTCTTTAGTCTAAATGGAATCACTGTATATTGGTAAGATCCCCATTCTGTTGAAAATGTGGTCTTGTGGTGATCCTCCTTGGAAATTTGGATCTAATGATATCCTAAGAATCCATCTGTAAAAGAATACACCTCCTGGCCTCCCACATTATCTATCACTTTGTCAGTGAATGGTGTAGGGAAGGGGTCATGCAGGAAAGCATCGTTAAAATTCCTGAGATATACGCATATCCTGATTTCTCCTGTCTTATTTTATTGCACCACCATAGGACTAATCCATTCAGACTCTTTGATAAGTTTGATAATACCTTCTTCTAGCATTTTGTCGAGCTCAAGCTTCACTTTTTCCTTATACTTTGGGTTCAATCTATAGGATCTTTTCTTGATTGGCTTTGCATCTAGTTTCAAAGGTATCCTCATCTCTCCCATAGGTCCCATGATTCCCTTCATATCACTGAACTTGGTCAGAAACAAGTCCTGATATTCATGCAACAACTCTGTAATCTTGTCAACGGTAGCAACATCCCAATAATCTCTAACATTGGCAAGCTTTGGTGTTTCCTCTATCCCAATGTTGAATTTTGTAATCTTGATTGGATGACCAATACATGGTAGCTCAACTCCTATTCCTTTCACATCTCTTTGGCCTTCTGTCTCAGTGGTGTTGACCTTCCTTGGATCATCATTGTCATCTGCATTAATGTTGTAACAGCCCTGTAGTTTCTGGAGAGGTGCAGTCCACTCATCCTCTTCCTGTTCAAAAGGGAGGCTAGATTCTTCTTCAAATACTTTCTGTCTCACAATTTGTAGTGTCTGGTCTACTGAAGGATATCGAATTTCAAATAGAAATGTAGTTACAAAATTCTGAGTCATACATTTCCAATCTGTGGTGATGAGGCACAACTCTGCTTGAAGGTACCAGTTGATAGGTGTGGTGTCCAGTGTGTTGATGAATTTGTGCACCCATTACTCTTGTGGAATATCACTCTAGGCTTCTTCACAGCTTCACACATGGTCCTTTGGGAAGCTTCAACCTATGTACCTCACTTTGCATCTTTCTACTTGGGCTGAGAACCGCGTTGTCATCAAGGTTCAACACTGTACCTAGTTTGTAATATTTATTTTGTGTGTCCCCCACCATCTTGCTAGTGTATATTTCAGGGCCTCACCCATTGCCAATCATCTATGTTGCGTTGGTACACTTTTTTCAAAGTCCAACAAGAAGGTCTCTAATGGATTCAAACCATCAAAGGTGGGTAAGTTGCTCACCGTTGTACCAATCCAACGAACTTCTATATTCAGCCTGGCATACCTTCTTGTGGATACTTCATACATATGATTTTGCCAATTTTCCAGTGCTTCTTCTAATTCTGATGAGAATACACTGTCACTTCACTAGCTGAGATTCCCATCAGGCGTAGGATTAATGTAATCTTGTTGTCTAGTTGTCAATTTGTAGATATTCTCCAATTCGTATATGTAGCCTTCTTCTCTAATCGGTTATGTGTATCTCTGACCTTCATCTGGATATAAAGGTTCAATGACCCTTAGGCTGTCTCTTTCAAATGTCATACATATCTTCTTCAAATCAACAACAGTAGATTTGTTGAAGGCCCAATCAATTCCTAATAGCACTAGGTAAGGGAAACTATCATCAACAATTTCAATGACCTCAAAATATGCAAAGTTCCTCACTACGTCGATGTCCACAGGGATATGCTCTAGTCATCCAAATGGGCTGATAGCTTACTGATTAGCCATCCAAAGCCTTATAGGGGAATAGACTAACTTCGGTTTTCCCATCATTGCCCAAGTTTTCTTTGTCATGACATTAACCTCAGACCCTAAGTCGAGGACCACATAGTTTATGTCATACTCTCCTATCTGAGCATTCAAGTGTAATTCTTTGTTTGTCCTTCTCCTTTTCCCAATTTGGTGTACTAACCTATTCAACAAGGGGTCTATCTTTCCTAGCTCATATTGCTTGATTAAATTATGAAGTTCCCTTACAGCGTTTTCATCCTGGATTAGCTTAATACAAGTATATATAAATTCCATGAGCTTGCTTACCTCTTTTCCCTCTCTCGGTGAAGCAGACTGATCGAATACCGGTGGAATTCCATATTCTCTTACTTCTGGCCATGTTCTTGATGATGAGCCTTGATCTCTTCTGAATTCTTTCCTTGCATATTCAAATGTTCATCTTTCTTTCTTGGCATCAAAATTTTGAGTCTTCTTCACGGCTTTTCTGACTCTTGAGTCTTATGTAGTCTTTCCCTAGGTCACTCTATCTTCTCCTGTAACAATGCCTCATCGAGTAATAACAACGACTCTCGGGTTTTCTTCATGAGGTTCATCATATATCAACTTCACGTGTGGGTTCTTCTAAGGTCGTTATCTTTCTTGAAGCTTAGCCAGTAGCATAGGGAAATCTTCTATAACATGCTCAAAAGAATTGCAATAACTACAAGTAGTACAAGGGTTCTGACAATCCCTTTCTAGATGTCCTGGTTGCATGTAGTTAAAAAAAATTATCTGTCCTCATCCTTGGCCCATTCTTCCTCCTCATCCTCATCCTCTATATCCACCACGAGGATTGAAGTTTCCTCTTCTCAGGGAGTTGTACTGCGTATTGTTTTCTTATTTTTGTACTTCACCCCTGATCTTGTATACATTTATTGACCTCTCATGCATGAGTTCATAGGCCCTATAGTCTCTATCATTGTTCCCTACTAACTTACAGAAGGTGAAATATAGGTTTGCAGGTGTCTGAACATACTTTTGCATGTAATAGCACTCACCAGGGTGATGTTGGTTTCTGCATACTTCACACCAGGGAAATGTGACTTGCTTCAATGAGATCAGAGCTCCTGAGGCCAAATATTCATGAAATACAAGGTAGTGTTCCTTATCATGGCCCTCTGATTTGCATCTGACATGCCATATGTCTTCTCTTTTTTCCTTTCCCTTATCCTTTTTTATGTCTTCGACCTGTAAAGACAAATTGGTCAGCTAGCTCAAGATCTGGCTCATACCTGAGCTGAATTCTCCCATAGGGGTTGATTCAAGCTTCATGGCGATCTCCAGCGCCTCAGAATGCGAAGCAATTTTATATTGCATCAGAGGAACTATGATGTGTGGTAACATCGCAACAATGAACCATTCTTTGTTCTGTTCATTTGTGATCTTAAAAGTTAATCGGCTTGTTAAGATATTGAATCTTTGATTGAGTTCCCAGACAGGTTTGGCAACCTTCTGTTTGATCTTCTTCATCTTTGTAATACATTGTGACTCTAATTTGGGTTTCTTGAATTCTGCAATCAACATGTTCTTGATCTCATTCAATGGTTGGGGCTGTGCAAGTCCTTGGACAAGCTTCATGTACCAACTTAGTGCGTGATCTCTAAGAGTAGTGTTGAACTGGGTTCTTTTGATGGCCTCATCAATGAAATTCTTAATATTCCACACAGCTTCACACAAGAAGTAGTATTGATTTCGGTCTTCAGATCTATCCGCTCTAAAGATAGGGAACCTCATCTCATCCACCATAAAGCTACCTAGGTTTCCTGTCTGAGTAGATGCTAAACTACTAGTAGTAACACTCTGAGGACTTTGATGACTCTGATTACTCTGATTTCCTAGTGTTTTTGAAACAACAGGAGGGTTAATGATACTTACTTCAGTATTCTGTGTAGTTCCTGAGTTTTTTGGCTCATCCTGGTGAAGTTCTTCAGTTGCTCCTTCCTCTGGCCTAGATGGTTCTGGATGTTCTTCGTCTTTTAGATCTGCCTCTTCTCCGTAGTTTTTCTTAAAGAGGTTCTCAAGTTGAACCCCTTGAAATACTCTTCCACTATGCATATGTCCTACCTCTATGTCATTGTCGCTGTCTAAATTCCTGAACATCAGGCTTTTCATATCCCGCCATTCTACTGTATCTTCAAGATGTGGTTTTCATCCAAGAGCATCTTGATTCTTAACTTCAGAAAATGCAAAAATTTCCCTCTAGGTCCTTTGAAAAAATATCTCTCGGCTTGTCTATACGATTCTACTCTGTCAACAACGAATTTGGTGATATACCCTCCAATGGTACTTATCAAACCAATGATCTACTTCTCTGGATACAACATTTTCGACTCTTTTAACGTTCTGGATCAACAATGGTGTCCAAACCATAGGGGGTCTAGATCTGATCTCAAATTGGGTATCAACTAACCTAGCCAACCACTCAAACAACTCCTAATGGATTCCTCCAAAGAAGATCTCGTGGATGTCGGTGAAAATGTATCTTTGTAGCCAAACTTCAGTACTCAACTTAGGGTTCTTATTTTGGGCTTCAACGAAGTCCCTCTCCTGATCTTCTATCCACTTTTGAATCTCTGTCTTCGATGGGAACCACCTTGACATTCCCTCACGAAGATTCTCGTCTTGGCAATGGAACCATTTGTTGGCATAGGGGCAGACCCAGGGTTCAATGCTCAAGAGCACACCAACAAATCCCTAGCTACTGACCCTTTCAGCAACACCTGCGAAGCAGATGCAGTGTCACCCGAAGCATCTATGAGGGGGTTGCAGGACAGGGGTGTATACAAACATGGGGAATATCAATTGGATCTATTACAATAGAAATATGTCATGCATCTATCATTCAACAAGCTAGATCTATCCTTCACAATGATAAGTTTGACCTAATATAATAAGCCAGGTAACAATATAACATCGACATAGATCAAATCATCAATCATACGCACAACAATAGATGTATGTGGTTCACCCTCTCTCTAGGGCTACATCCATGGAACTATGCTATATTATTAAGGAAAGCATATAGTTCTTGTCTACGCTCTTAGATAGCATATCTTCTTTCTCTTCTCTCTTTCTCTCCCCCTCCTGTGCACCCAGCTGCAGGACTTGATCTTTGCACCCAACTGAAGATGTTACAATGCCAAAAGTCTCTTACTCTCAGAACTTGTCTCACTCACAATACAATATTCTCTCAATGAACAACAATAAATAACAATACTCAACAATAGTACCAACTCGATCTAGGTCCTATCGACCTCTATTTATACAATATAGTCCCTCACCAACGGCCTTAGGTCGAGACCTAGGTGTCAAAACCTTAGGTGTCTAGAACCCTAGGTCAACTTGACCCTCTTTTCCCAGGATTCGCTAGCCTATCTCTCCTTTCTTCCCGCATGGTGCTAACAATGGATTTTCCATTTATCTGAGTTGTCCTCGATCCATATACCTTTCTTATCTGTCATCCCTAATCTCCTCATCCAATGACTAGCTTTCTTGGGCTTCGCTCCTTCTTTTCTTCTTTTTTGCTTACTTCGACCCAATAACAATCACTGTGTCTCCGATGAAGTTCACATTTTACCTCTTCTTCCTTGATATTCGCTTGATTCCATACCCAAGGACCAACAAATATCCATTTATCCTATTTATAATATATCATGAACCCATGGGAGAGACTTACTATTTATCTCAACTATCTTTTGGTTTTGAGCTATCGACACCCTAGCCTAATCTATGAGGTCGTCCACTCCCCAGTTGCGACCCTGATCCCAACTCAGCTAGTCTAGTTTTGAAGCAATCCAGAGCCACCATGTCGAGATTAGCAGGAGGCCAAAGTTGAACTCCAAAAGAGGAAATCCAAAATGAACTGTATGATCCCTGGGTCAAGGTCATGGGCGATGATAAGGGAAAGGCCAAGCAAGAAAAACTCCTCGACCTTGATCTGAATGATCAAGTATTGTTCCCTAAAATAAATATTAGTCTGTTCTGGGACTTGGCTTCAGATGCAATGGGAGGCATATAGTTTTTCCCAAAGCTGGAGTTCATCAACTTGTTTAATTCCACTATTATGCATCTCAACGATCTACCGGTTTTGGGGACCACTAGTGAGGTTTTGTGGTGCACCAAGTTTATGATCAATCAGGTGCACGACATGAGATTATGGCTCGATAAAATATATCCAATTCATGCAAAGGACATCCATCATCTCATTGGATTTTCTCTTTAGGGTGAGGACATATCTAAAGGATTCCAAGGCTCATGTAAGCATGCGAAAAATAAGGGTGAAATCATCCTGTATGAGAAATTCCACACCCATAGGGGTGGAAGCATAACCAAAATTGAGCCAATTCTACTAGAGACGGTCCATACAACATGTTATGTGATCGATAGTAAGTTTATACGCTCATACTATAAGGGAAAATTCAATTTAGACACTCTTTCTATAGCGTACTTTTTCAAAAACAAAGCAGTGTTTAACTGGTGCAACTACTTGTTAGAGGAGCTCCTCATTGCTTACGAGGAATCTTAGGAGAAAGGAGGAAATTTCACCTATGGCTACTTGCTCATTTCATTTTCAATGTGGAAATGGCGGCCACCTAAAGGAATATAGTTGGCACTTGCAGATAAGAGGCTCCTAGCAAAAATATTCAAACCTTGGAATTCAAGGTTAGACTCGGAGAACATGGAGTTCAACAACGCAACATTCCTAAAGTGGTATAGCTATTTCATAGACACAACTCAATGATTGTGCATACCATAGGATTTTTTCAATCTAAACACAAGGAACATAGAATTTGTGTTGAAATGACACTGCACTTTTATCTTGTCGAGGCATGCGAAGCCTGAGGACTTCCACACGAGGTTGTTACCCTTCTATCTTGACGAAGAAGCCTTCAAAAAATAAGTCATGTCATGGAATGGTGTTAAGTGAAACCCTCGCAAGTCAGGTATGAACTACCTCTTTCCACCGAATATTCTAAAGAAAAGGGGGCACAGAGAATAAGTAGGGTTGAGTTCCAGTGTAGCAGAGAATAAGCAGAAGGTTCAAATCCTGAAAAGTTTAGAAGAGGAAGAGGAAGAGTAACCCCTAGATTGGAAGAAGAGGACATTGCCATTGTTTCCATAGCTCCTATAATAGGCCTTTCTACCAGGTAATGATTTCAATGATATCCTCATTGTTGCATTTATAGGGGATGTCTCAGTAAAGAAACCTTGAATAGGTGTTCCCCCTGAACAATTTATAAACCCACAACCAATATCCATTTCTCTACCTCGTACCAGGGTTGCACTCATTCTTCCCAGACTGTGATTAACATCACAGATGACCCTAATATGGACGTCAGTGCATACATGACCCTCATTAGTGAGAAAGCCCCATCTCCACTGCAAGACAACTCTGTTCCTTCCCAACCAACTTCGCCCGAAACAATACAACTATATATCCCTGAACCATCTGAGCATGTGGAAGAACCATCTACCTTGAATACTACATCCTTGAGCCAGCCAATTGCTCTGATTATACCCATTCTGATCACTTTTTTGTCGACAGAAAGTAAACAACTAGAAGTGCCACTACTTACTCCCTTACTGCAAGTTCCACTCATCCAGATTCCTCTCTCAACGGTCAGTGTTGAGATTCCAATTGTCAGAAGTGAGACTCTATAAGTTATGTTACATACAAAGAATAGAACACAACTTATTCAAATAAAACCACAAACACCATCAGGAAAGAGAACACCATCCCTGAAGGAGCAGGTGGAGCAAGTACTTCAGAATCCGCAATAGTGTGCAAAGATACTACAACCTTGATTGGAAAAGACAGAGGTTATCCCTCTACTTCCAATAGCTATGAATACCATACTTGCACAACAATTGCAAGTTCCATCTCTAGGAGAATAATAAGTGGATACATTCTCAAAACACTCCATGGCTACGGACTTCCACTTTAAGCTAGACTACCCTTGGAAACCACTCTTCCATCCAGCTAGTTTGCTTGTTCGCCAATGTCGCAAATAGTAGGCCTCATTAGAGCTTCTACCAACTAGTTAGAGCATAGGATCCAATAGGAAGAAAGGGTATCTGACTTTTGGAAGAAAGAAGGACTCCTGGTGCAAACACGAAGAGTGCAGGAGGATCATTTGAAGATTCAAGCAGAGAAGAAATTCAAAAAAGTAAAGGAAACACTATCAGAGGCCTGGACAATATTCAGAAAGACAACACCTTAGATTTTGGAATCTAGTGCAACAAATGGGCTAACAGAGAATATTGAATTGGTTCAAGTTTTCTGGACTGAGCTGCCAGAATGGGACAAAAAACTCGAAGTGCAGCTGCGGGAAAGAAAATTAGAAGCCAAATTACAACCCCACAAGCTAAAGGAACAATTGGAAAAGGTTGTTATGGAAGGAAACAATGCCATAATAACATTACACAAAAATACTACAGAGTGCACTACAATTTTCAAAGAGATCAACGATTGGATGGGAGTCATATCAGAGTGAAACCAGACACTGGAAGACTTGCGCTTAAAGATCCAATCCCTTAATGAGGAAGCAACCAAAGCCCTGGATCCACTGGAGCAACAAGAAAAGTATGATAAAATTCATCAAGTATATAATGATATGAATACACTATTTGAACCTTCGATAGTGGCCAAGAAAGAACTCAGAGAGTTCTGACCAGTAGTCCAAGATTCCTACCTACAGATGCATCAAGTGGACACTCTAGCTGACTCAGAAAGGAATTCCCTTGTTGCATCCAAACCATAATCTTACACCACAAGTGCAACTGAACAGTTTGTTGTTGAAGCTTCAGTTCTTTCCAGTAAGTGGTAGGACAAAGTTGAGAACTTCCAGGAATTTAGGAAGAAAGCCATGGAACTAGTACCTAAATTGGGCCCTTCGTTTGAAGGAGGTAAAGAAGAAAAAATCCATGATGGAAGTGGAAACAACCTAGAAGCAAAAGGAAAGGAAAAACAACAATCCAACCTAGAGGCCATGGAAGAGATAAAGACTTGACTCAGGATGAGTCAAGGATTGTGGTCAGAACCTGATGGGCCCTTCGTTTCGATAAATAGAATTTTCATAAGATATTTTAGAACTTCATTTTGATAAAAAAAAGTTGCATAATATATTTTGAAATCAAATAGTCGACCAAAGGCAGGAACATAAAGAAGAGAAAATGGAATGTGCAACAAGAAACAGTTAAAACATAAAGCAGTTGGAAGGACAGTGCAACACCGGTTTTGGGATAAAGAGGTTGCAACCAAATCAAGAATAAGAGAGAACTCTCAGCCTCTCAAACAACAATCCTGGATCATAATATACATATATGGGATCAATATGATTGTAAAAGGGTTGCTAGAGTCATTATTGTTATTGTTACTGTTGGTATTAGTTAAGTCCTAAGATCTGGGCTAGGAAGTAGACTGATAATGTAATAGATTCATGTGTATTGTAGTGTTGGGAAGAGTAAGGAACTAAAATAACCGATTCTCACAATAGTATAGAAGCATTGGCTGATTATTATTGGCATGACCAATTGTATCTGTGACTCAAGTTGATCTTGTATTTTGAGAAGAAACTTGTTATATGATAATATAGCGGGAGAGTAAAATTTTCTTGAAAAAATCTTGTGTACTTAGTCTTCCAAATCTATTAAATTTCATGCTATGTCATATTTTATGTATGATATTATTAAATGGTTATAGCTTACATATGAATGTCATCTCAACTCTATTTTCCCCATTCTTGGTTAGGAAATGTTCAGGACTATAACAGGCTTAAGATATCTTGTGTAGGAGTGATATGAATATTGATACTTTGGAGATATGTCTGAGTATTCTCCTTACCCTTCCCTATATTATTCGTCTTGGTTGTGCTTCAGGTGAGACTTCTTCCCTCCAGGGAAGATGAAAATGCTAGTGCACTAGACTACATCGGTACTTTTTGTTGGTAAATTGAGAAGAACCATGGTCTGATCACTTTTGCACCAATAGACAGTCACATTAAAATACATATCTCAGAGATAATTAAATACATAACAAAGTAACATTATACATAAAACAAAGAGAGAACTTATCTTTCAAGTAAACATTCACCAACTGGCTGCAGAACAACGACGTTCCTTCCAACCATAGACGATGTTTTTATTTTACTTTGAACATCAGGTCACCCCTAAGCTAGGGATATGGATCCATAAGGATGGGTCCTAGGAAAAATTTAAAACACACAACAGTTAGCTAACTGGCTCTTAGGTTTCCCAACCACACAGCAAATCTGAATTTATATCTCTCTTTCCCCCTCATCTTGCACAATCCAAAGAAATGGAAACCCTTCTCTGCCATGAAATCCCTCATGCTATCCCATTTCTCTCAAGGGATCCAATGCTACTAGTTTGTAAATCGTCCTACTATAAACTACAAGGATTCTCAGTTATGGATAGTTCTATCTGAACTACCATCAATATCATAACTAACAGACCTTTCAGCACTCAAATCGATCGAAAGTGCACCAACTCTCTTCTACCTAGCCTTCACAACCCAAGAGAATGTACCCCCTTCTCTGACATGCAATACCTTAGGTTTTCCATCTCATTCGAGGGATCCAGTGCTTCTATTCAAGAATCTCCATGCTGGGACTCTCAGGATTCACAACTGTGAGAAAACTTAACCACAAGCCACCCAAAGAGTGATTCATATCCATGCTCAAACCAGGAGAACATGAAGTTATACCGAGTGAGTGAAGGAAAAAGGAAGAAGAAAATAGAAGAAAAAGAACGAGAACCCCCCAAACAGACCAAGGATGGGTTTAAGTAATTCTTGGAATTAAGGAACCATTTGGCCTTCCCCCCAAGAGGCTCATGTAACTGTTTTTCTCCATTAAAAAAAAATGGGTAAACAAAATATAAAAAAAATACTTAAGCCCCTTCTTGTAGATTTTAACCTTGTAAAATATTTACTACAAACATATTTTCAGTAAAAGAATAGAAAAGATACAATGGAAAATACAAAAATTACACAGATTTTTCCCCTAGAAACCCAAACTGGTAAAACCAACATATTCTATATTCATTCAGCATGATACATTGTTTACAATACGATATACATAAAGGATCCAGCGGCATCCAAAACCCTAACCCGAACACCTAGATTAGTCAACAACCCTAATTCCTTAACCAGAAATAGAAAACCATCAACTAAAACCATGTGGCTGAAAATAGCCCAACAATGGACACGAAAATCAAGGACACATGAAAAAAGAGGAAAAAATGCGACACATTTCACGAGGTAAAAAAAAATCTCGGGGGTGCTACCCTGCAACCCCCACGTGGGGGTATATATTCCCCCTACACCCCCCGCTCAAACCCCCCTACACACCCGGTGCAACGTAGACACTACTACTCATGAAAAGAATATAACACATACCCAATATTCTCCCACTTGTTGTATTCTTTGCATAGAGGGGGTTACAGTGTTACATATTCAAAAATACATGCCAATAATTGTTATAACCCTAAAATGCACCATACAGGTTTACCTGGCATCAGGCCAACTCATGCCTCTTCCTAGCCAAAGCCATGCTGAGAAATTCCTCAAAAATCACTTGAAAACAAG
>JZKD02S2061760.1:349981-376007 GCA_000966675.3 Picea glauca | reverse complement strand
TCAAAGAGGATTATTTAAATAATAAAGTGAAGTGACAAAGTCAAAGAGGATTATTTAAATAATAAAGTGAAGTGACAAAGTCAAAGAGGATTATTTAAATAATAAAGTAAATGGAGAACTTTTTAATTATGGAAAGTGGTTATAATAAGGTTAACCCTAAAATGATAAAAATGGGTTAAGTGGTCAAATGGCTATTACATACATGGACAAGTGGCAAATTGGACAAAGTTGGACATAGGTAACTATGTGGACAAAGTGGCCTAGAAGATGCTTCTAAGGAAGCTACTTGGAGAGTATAAATAAGAGGCAAGGCTCTCTCATTTCAATGAAACTTGAGCATATTCTATATCTACAAGTGACTGAGGTAACCAAAGGATATCTAAGCTGAATTCCAGAGGGAAGGTGAAGTAAATAAGGCCAAAATTCAAGGGAGGATAAATTCTTTTGATGATGCTTTCAAATGTATGTTATTTGCAAGTCATCTCACCATTTTCGCAATAACTTTTTTCTAGAATGATTTAGACCGTTAAATTGGGAGGACATTGAGAAAACATATCCAAATAGTTGTGGTACAAATTTCATCTTGTGGGTTGTTGTATTTTTGGAGTTACACTCAATGGAAAATAGGGTTTGTGGCTAGTCCTGAAACTAGTCTAAAAAAGTGTTTCAGGTAAAAATGTCATAACTTCTTCATAATAGATCCAAATTTAGTAAGAAAAAATGTGTTGGTTAGAGTAAAGTATGTAGTTTTCTATGTACAATTTTCAGATCGATACAACAAATATCTCATGTGGGGAACGCTCTACAAGTTCGCTCTCTAGAATAAGCCAAAATTCAGCAAGGTATGCCATTTTTTGTATAACTCATTTTTTGAGAGGTTCCAAGTAGTGACACCTGGAATTGCATAAAACACGTTGAAGAAAATTGTTTACTATTTTCAGATCTTTATTCATTACATTTACATAGTTATGATTATTTCAAGTTAGGATTGTTGACTAATCCAAAACTAGTCATGTGAGACTAAAGTAAAGTTTGATGAAAATGCTAGTCTCTTGTTGTTAAAGTTAAGAAAGGTTTGCAGGTATGTGATGATATACACTAGGTCTATTACAGAGTTACAAATCAGATTTGGATGATGAAATTGATGAGGAATTTTGGTTGAGGTACATGTTGGGTTCATGGTTGAGATAAGTAGTTGATGAGTTGGAACATACATGAGGTGTATAGTTGATGATGTTGGTACATGTTGATGAGTCATAGTTGATGAGTAGTTGATACATGATTGATACATATTTGGTACATGGTTTATGCACTTCTTTATTGTATAGGTTGATTACATTTTGAGGTACATGTCGATGCATGGTTGATGCATGGTTCAAGTTATTGGTACAGATTGTTTGGTGCGAGTTGATTGGTACAAGTTTACAAAAGTATATCTCACATTGATAGTGTGACAATGGTTCCATCATTCTACTTATACTTTAGGGTGGTTGTATGGGGAAAGGACGGGTGGTTGTAGCCAGAGAACATAGAGGGTTGTAGCCTCCTTTTGGTTGTATCCAGAGAATTAGGGAGTTGGAGTTTACCTCAGGTTGTAGCCTGAGAAACTAGGGGGTTGGAGCCTCCTTCTAGTTGCAACTAGAAAACAAAGGAAGTTGGTGCTTCTAATGAATGTAATTCTTCAAGAAATATAAGAAAAAACATTTTGTGGTTTTCTCCCTTTTTGGGTTTCCATGTAAGAACACTAGTGTATTGTGTATGTGTATGATTGTTCATTTGTTCATTGTTTATTTACTCTGCAAATAATGATGGATGATAATGCTACATTGATATAACAGTTGCATCATATGGTTAAAAAGGATTAGATTGCTCTATTACTGACTCACCCCCCCTCTCAGTAATCCAACAATTTGTATCAGAGTAGGTTCCTTCATGTAATATCCATAGGTTGAACCCAATTGTAATGTAAATGAAAATGTACTTAAGCTGGTGAGTTGTTTGATATCATTTTTTTGTATGCACCTTTCATGGCATAGTGCGTACATGTACTGTGCAGTACAATGATGAAGTGTGCACATTCCAAGGTACCATGTGAAACAACTTAAGTGCACGCGATTTTGAGGCTAGGGAGCCTTTGTGTATATGTTGTGTTTTATAGGCTGGTGAACCCGTTTTGTGATTATTAGGCCAGAAAGCCTAGATGTTAAAGGCCAGTGCACCTACTTTTGTATATCTCTCATCATTAATATAAAATACATCATTGGGTGTAGACCGACCATGATATAAGAGCATGGGGGATTAAACTCCACTAGTTAGGGAAAGGGTGGGGGCTAAAATTTAAGGAAAAGAAGCTAAGCTAGGGAGCTTAAGCCAAAAAGGAATATTATATTAATATTTCTTAAAGTATAAAGTTTGGATAATTATTTTATCCTAAGTTCTAAAGATGGGGACAAGTGGGCCAAAGTATCTCTCAACATGACAAGTTTCAAGTTGGGGACATGCATACATATTGTGGGGACTTAGTTCATTTCCCATCATTCCTTCCATCATGGATTCATCCATTCAGCCATATCAGGACCATTAAATCATGCAATCAACTATCCTCCATACTTCTTGTCATTGTATTGGAACCTGTATCCATAACCATACTTGTTTGTGTAGTTGGTTAGATTGGGAGCTGGACGGAAGAAGCGGGTTTCCATGCCCGTGGGATATTGAAGAGGCAGGTTGTCAGGCCTTTGAGAAATTCCTCTATGGGTGAGAGAATTATTGGAATTGATTTCTTGAAGGTGCTAAACTATAGCTACAGGGAACTGAGACTTCCTGTCTGACATGTTGTTGAAGCCCGGAAAGGAAGTGGGGCAGCCGAAGGACTGTTGAGCGGAGAAGGGGCACACCTCCTGGGGTGGGACATACATGTGGGGAATGAGAGGTTGTAGGCTATTAGTTTGAGTCATCACCTGTGGCAGAGTCTTTCATTTTGTCTAGGATCCATTAGCTTGGTTAGGAATCCCTTTATCCATGTGGAGTTTATTCCCACCTCAGGGTTGACCCACTGTTGAGAGTGATGAGTAGTGTGGTCTAAGGCTGGGAGGTTCATGGAAGGTCTGCACACAGTTGGTGATATTATTACCAAGATAAGTGTCAACTATGTGATAAATTTACATGTTGCATTATTATTTAAGTGTTTATTTTTATGGGTTTATCATATGTGTGGTTATAACTGCCTTTATATTTATGGGTATTTCCTGTACATGTTGCATGTATATGTTTATTGTCATGTTCGTATGAATCTATGTATTTACAGTATGTATTTGTCAGTTTACATTTTATATATATTTCTGCAAGAGTTATGTGTGCATATATTTTAATTGCATGCAGTTTGAAAATTTTATGTGGCATAGCTCAGTTGGATGTTGGGTATGTTACAGTGTGTTCCACAGAGAGAATGAAATCATTCTCTTGTGTAGCATTCCTCGACATGGGTCATCGGGGATGTTACAATATGGTATTAGAAATTTGGTTTTCAACACTGAGCCTAGATGGGCCGAGAAATTTTGAGTTGAGGCGAAATTTCATAGAGGACTTATTTGAAAGTGGCCAAATTTCGAGTTCTCGAGCGTCCATGGTAAAAAGCAACAACAATTGGGCGGAATTGGGAAAATCCCCAGTTTTGGTTGTTAAATTCATGGGAAATTGAGAAATTCGGCCAAGTGGTGAGGTATTATTGGTTTAATATCTATTCTAGCAAATTCAGACCTTGAATTGGTCGAATTTGAAGTTACAGTGAAGCCATGGCAGATGGAGCGAGATTAGTACATAAAATTCTCAATTCGTGAATTGATTTTGGGTAAATTCGTTCCAAAAATGTCAACCCACAACGATTTGTTGTTGCATAGGTTGAACTTGTGTTATTGGGGTGAAATTGAACAAATTTCATAGTTGCAAAATTTCTATGGTAAAAATTGGGAAAAGTTAAGCAAAATCCCAAATTTATGCAACGAAATTCACGAGGAATTGATGTGCATAAAAATGAATGTGAGCAGGTGGGCACACTAAAAATGCATGATGTGTAGTAAAAAACAGTAATATGGAAAAATATTGGTGTGCTGATGCACGCGCTAAATTTTGGTGTCACGCGGAAAACTATTGGCATGCTAGTGCGCGTGCTAAATTTTGGCACCGTGCGGAAAAATATTGGTGTGTTGGTGCACATGCTAAATTTTGGCGCCACGTGGAATAATATTGGTGTGTTGGTGCACATGCTAAATTTTGGCGATGCACAAAAAAATGTTGGTATGCGGATACACACGCTAAATTTAGCATTGTGAGTGTGCATATGCATAATAAAGTGCGCGTGGTGTGCACACACATAATAACGGCATGCGTGGTTTGCGATGTATTGGTAGAGCACATAGGGGTTCTATTGGTGCACGCACAATGTAGGTATATATTGTCGCGCGACAGTTTAGTTAATGGTGCACGCAGAGTATTGGTGCATGGTGGGGGCGTACTAAACTCTGGCATGGTGCAACGTGTAGAGTGAAATGAGCGCGGAATATCAACGTGGGATACAAAAAATTGCGCGCAATAGGTAATAGTGCAAGAACCAAAATCTTGTGCGGTGGATATTGGCGCGCGACACAAAAGTAGTGTGCGCAAGTTATTGGTGCGACAGAGAAGTGATGCACAGTGGTTATAAGTGCACAGAGCATGAATTACCTTGTGGTGTTGCTGTGCATGTTGAATATGGGTGTACAGGTTGAAATTTGTGCATGTGAAGTCATTTGGATGGTGAATAATAGCATAAAACCAGTGAAATTCTGCGACATTTTATACTATTTGAATGTCATCTTTTTGCAGTGTGGGTTTTAGGCCCTTAAGAGCATTTTTAGGTACTCAAAAACCACGAGAATAGAGTGTACCAAGAGTATACCAAGTTACACTTTGTCTCTGCAACTCAAATAAAAGATCTCAGAGAGAGATTTCTAATGGTGTAAACTGTTCGTCAAACAAAGTTTTTATGAGAAAGTTACAACACAAACAATGGAGGGTAAATTTTAAGACCCAGCTAACTTCAAAGAGCCATAACTTTCTGCTCCAGAATTAGATTGAGGCATAGGAGAAGTCAATGGAAATATATTGAACCATAGAAGATAGTCCCAGATCTCAATTAAATTTTTGGGCATGTTAAAAGTGTTTAAAATGGAAAAGAAGGTACATGTAGCATTCGAGACCAAAAACACGAATTGACCTAGAACTTTAGCAGGTTGTAACTAGCAACCAAGAGGCCAGAAAAAGGTGAAACTTGGATATAGTGTCCATAATATTTATATGAAGAAACCCAATTGATATCCTATGAAAATACTAATGGATTAGATTAAAAAATGCATTATTACAATGCAGAGTTGCGCCAAGTTGAAGTGTGAACAGAAAAAATAATGGGCAATATTCAAATAACCATAACTTTCTACTCAAAACTCGGAATCGAGCATGGAAGTAGGTGTTGGAAAGGTATCAGTTAGTAGAATATAATTATTCACCCATAAAATTGATCCGAGCATTCAATTTTCTAGGAAATCAAAAGAAATAATTATGATATATTATTGAATCATGATTGTTCATATTTTTCATGAAATTGTCGAGTCAGATAGCCTGACAAAGTTTTGTTGGATGCACATTTTGCAGAGTTAACAACAACTATATCAGATCAGGATCAACACAGAGTTCGGAGAAATGGAAGAAGACAAGGGGACTTACAGCCAGGAAGATTGGATTAGAGGGATGGATTTCCATTTGGACATTGAAGGAACAAACTCCAATGGACATGGAGAAGGAAGGGATGAAAACATGAATATGGTAGAGACCATTAAAAATTTGAAGAAGGATTTCCAAAGACATAAAGATGATAATGAAAGGCTTATGAGATCCAAAGAGCAGCAAGATGACTTCAACATGAATTTAATGCAGATATTGAATAGAATAGAAAATAAATTGGATAAGGAGAGTGGCTCAAGCAAATCAAGAAGTCACAAGTCTCTTGATGAGAAAAGAAGACCCAGAAGTGTTAGAAGACATCACCATCACTCCCTAAAAAATTCCGATAAGATATCACACAACATCTCAAGTCCATCCCCTGTCAGGAAGCATAAGAGGTCTGTCGTGGATGAGCTATGAGGATAAATGAACAAAATCAAACCTCCTACATTTTATGGTTAGCACAAGAAGGATGAAGATGCAGAGACATGGTTGTTGGGCATGAGAAAGTATTTTCAATTGCATAATTATTCTTCCCATGCAGAAGTTAGAATTTCCATCTATCAACTCAAAGGAAAGGCATCCATGTGGTGGGATCAACTTGTGCAGGTGCAACACTTTAAAGAGAAGAGTGTCACTTGGAGTGAATTCAATAAGTATTTTGAGAAGAAATACTTGACTAAGATATACTATGAAAAGAAAATGAAAGAGTTCTTTGAACTCAATCTTGGGAGTATGACCATAGATGAGTATGAAATAAGGTTTTTAGAACTACTAAAGTATGTTCCTTCACCAAGGAAGAGATAGTTAAGATTCAGAGGTATTTGAGTGGATTTCCATCATTCATTAGTGACAAAATACAATATGATGATCCAAAGACATTGGAGGGGACCATAAGGTGAGCTAAATGCCTATATGATCATCAAAAAGAAAGGCCAAATTTCCAAAAATCTTGAGAAGACAAAAGGAAATTCAAGTTGGATTAGAGGAACAAGGGAAATAATCCACCATTCTTCAGAAATAATACTCAGGGACAACCAACTTCTAGAGAACCTAGAATGATTGAGATAAGGGGTCAAAGGCCAAGGTAGCCACCTATTCAATGTTGGGGATGTAAAGGAGATCATATGTTCATAGATTGTCCTCATAGAGGTGAAAAGGTGAGGACTCTTCACAATGTACAACAAGCTGAAACAGTAGAGGACATGGGCAGAAATGTACCAAGTATCTATGCATCCCTGGACAACAAACAAGCAGAGTATCAGTCACATATGATTGAAGTGGAAGGTATGATCAACAACCAAACCATTGCTATTTTAATTGATTCAAGATCTGGTCATAGTTATATAGATCCTAATATGGTGGAAATTTTTCATTTGACAAGAAGAAAGCATGGAAAATCTTGGTTGGTGAAGCTAGCTACTAGAGCCAAAAGAAAAGTTAATGAGATGGTTAAGCCATGTCTTATGGGCATGGATGGGTTCAACACCAGGGAAGATTTGAACATCTTGCCTTTAGGTTCCTATGACTATTTAATTGGGATGGATTGGTTGGATAAAAATCATGCTATCCTATATTGTTATAACAAGGAATTTACTTTCTTGGATGGGGAAGGGAACCTAAGGAAAGTGCACGGATTTCCCAGGTAAGGAACCATCAGATAAATGTCAGCATTGCAGCTGAAGAAATATTACAGAAAAGGGTGTCAAATATTTGCAGCTCATATGGAAGAGACACCTAAATATAAGGTGCCAAATTTGGAAGATCATGTAGTCCCAAAAGAGTTTGAAGATGTGTTCAAGGAGGTACCAGGACTACCCCCAAAGAGATATATTGATTTTTCTATAAATTTAATGTCTGGAGCAGCTCCTGTTTCGAATACTCCTTACAGAATGAGCACACCGGACCTGAAGGAGTTGCAAATGTAGCTTGAAGAAATTCTAAAGAAGGGGTATATACACCCAAGTCTTTCACCTTGGGGTGCCCTAGTCTTGTTCATGAAGAAGAAATATGGGACATTAATATTATGCACTGATTTTATATAGTTGAATAAAGTGATTGTAAAGAACAAGTATCCTCTACCAAGGATTGATGATCTCTTTGATCAATTGAAGGATGCAAAAATATTTTCAAAGGTAGATATCAGATCAGTATACCATCGGGTAAGGATTAAAGAGGAAGATATCAATAAGACTGCCTCTAGGACAAGGTATGGTCATTATGAGTTCACAGTGGTGTCATTTGGGTTGTCAAATGCACCAGCTATTTTCATGTACTTAATGAATGGTGTTTTACGAGAATATTTAGACGAGTTTGTCATTGTCTTTTTAGATGAAAACCTTGTATATTCCAAGTTAGAAGAAGAGAATGAGAATCATTTGAGGATGGTGTTGCAATTATTAAGGGAGAATCAGTTGTATTCCAAGTTGAGAAAGTGCTCATTTTATCAAAAGCAAATTCATTATTTGGGACATATCATTTCAGAGGATGGGATAGCAGTGGATCTTAAAAAAATAGAAGACATTAGAGAATGGTCAGCACCAAAGAATGTGATAGAGATCAGATCATTCATGGGACTTGCATGCTACAATAGGATATTTATTGAAGGATTCTCAAAGATTGCACACTCAATAACTTCCTTACAAAAGAAGGGTGTGAAGTTTCAATGGACATTGGATTGTGAAAAGAGTTTCCAACACTTGAAGAAATTATTAACAAGTGCCCCAATACTAAGGATTGAAGACCCAAATGAAGACTTCATTGTATGCATAGATGCATTTAAAGAAGGACTTGGTGGAGTCGTCATTCAAAATGGGTGTGTTATATGTTATGAATCAAGGAAGTTGAAGGATCATGAAAGACACTATGCCACTCATGATTTGGAGTTGGAAACCATAGTGCATGCCTTGAGGAAATGGAGACACTACCTCATGGGGAAAAGGTTTGAGCTAAGAACATACCATAATGGTGTGAAATATTTATTTGATCAGCCAAGACAATTGTGTCTGAAAGAGATAAAAAATTTACCTCAAAATTTTGGAAAGGATTATTTAATGGATTTGGAAAAAAATTGATTTTTAGTACATTTTATCATCCAAAATCATATGGACAAAAAAAGAGGGTGAATCAAGTGATTGAGGATATGTTGAGGATGTATGTGATGGATAAACCATGAAAATGGGAAGAATACCTACACTTGGTAGAGTTTTCTTATAACAATGGGTACCAAATATCTCTAAAGATGAGCCTATTTGAGGCACTTTATGGAAGAAAGTGAAACACACCAGTAAGATGGGATAACCCAGCAGATAGAGCAGTTGTTGGGCCAGATTTGCTCAGGGAAATGGAGGAGAAAATGATAAAAAAAAAATAAAAAAAAAATTTAAGGTTTCCTAAGACAAGCATAAAATTTATACTGATAAGGGAAGAACTCATAGAGAATTTAAAGTGCGAGACCATGTATTTTTTAAAGTGAAATCCAACAAAAGTTCCCTGAAGTTGGGAAATAGTCAAAGTTGGCAGCTCACTATTGTGGGCCATTTGAAATCCTAGAGAGGATTGGTCCAGTGGCTTATATGATTGCATTGCCTACATCTATGTTTGTTCATAATGTATTCCATGACACATGTATCATTTCTCAATAAATATATACCTGATGCTAATCATGTTATTGATTGGAATGTGATCCATGTGGGGAAGGACGATGCTTTCCAAGTGCATCTGGTATGCATTCTGGACTGGAAAATCAAACAGCTTCGGAATCGATCCATGGGGCTTGTAAAGGTCCAATGGACCTAGTATGATCCTGAGGACGCTACTTGGGAGCATGAGGATGCAATGTGGGCAGAATACCCGCATATTTTTGAGGATTTTTTATTTTGTTTTGTGTATGAGTACATAATGCACCGAGGAAAGTGCATAAATAAGGGGAGGGGGTTGTAATATCCCTAGGCCGAACCCAATTGTATTGTAAATGAAAATGTACTTAAGTTGGTGAGTTGTTTGATATCATTTTTTTTATGCACCTTTCATGGCATAGTGCACGCATGTACTATTGGGCCCATTCTTTTTGGATAAGGAATTGCACAAGTTTTGACTGAGCATAAGTTGCGCAAGATTCATCAGAGGACTGGAGAAAGAGATACATAAAGCAGTTGCAAAAGTAAGTGCAACACCAGCTAAGAAACACACGGTTGAAACATAACAAGAAAGCTTGCAAGATGAGAAGGAAGACACAACCCAACTTATATATAGGGATAAACATAATTGTAAAAGGATTGGCCGGGATTATTGTAAAAGGGTTAGTGGGTTGTGGTTGAGTCGATTGATTTAGGCATTCTTGTTGTTGTTAACTAGTCAGATTAGTTGTGGATGATCATTGTAAGTCGAGTGAATTCAAGTCTTGAGTCTGTAATGAATTGGATCTATCAGTTTAGAATTGGAGCTCTGGGACTTGAGTCCAGAGTCAAGAGTCTATATAGCGCACTGCTATGTAATTCTGAGTCTATAATCAGAGAAAGATTCCAAATATAATATGAAGAAGGACCTAAATTTTCAAATATGAGGTGTCTCTGTGTGTTTCTTATGCATTACAGTATCTCCTTATGTCTTATGAGTTCTAGTTGATGGTTCTACATTTAAATGCCTGCTAGCGATGTAAGTAGGTTCAATTCTTTCACATGTATGTTTCAAATTTGTTCATGGCTCTTATGTAAGATCAAGAATGAGTCCTGAAGGCTCTATGGATCCTCTCAAGTCTTTTCCCTACCCTTCCCTATCAATCTATCTCAACAACGCTTCGGGTGAGACTTCTTCTCTTCGGAGGAGATGAAAATGCCAGTACTCTAGACTACATGATACCTTTTGTTGGTAACCTGAGAAGGACCCTAGTCTGATCAAACTCATGCCAACATGTATTGTGTAGTAAAATGATGAAGTGTGCACATTCTAGGGTACTTCACGCAACAACTTAAGTGCGCACAATTTTGAGGCCAGGGAGCCTTTGTGTATATGTTGTGTTTTATAGGCTAGTGAGCCATTTTTTTGATTATTCGGTCGGAGAGCCTACATGTTAAAGGCCAGTGCACCTACTTTTGTATATGTCTCAACATTGATATAAAATACATCACTGCGCATAGACCGGCCACGATAAAAGAGTATGGGGGACTAAACTCCACTAGTTAGGCAAAGGGTGGGGGCTAAAAGTTAAGGAAAAGGGGCTAAGACAGGGAGATGAAGCCAAAAAGAAATATTATATTAATATTTCTTAAATTATAAAGTATGGATAATTGTGTTATCCTAAGTTCTAAATATGGGGACAAGTGGGCCAAAGTAGCTCCCAACATGACAAGTGTCAAGTTGGGGACATGCATACATATTGTGGGGACTTAGTTCATTTCCCATTATTCTTTCCATGATTCCTTCTATCATAGAGTCATCCATTCAGCTATACTAGGACCATTCACTCATGCAGTCATCTATCCTCAATACTTCATGTCATTGTATCAGAACATGTATCCATAACCATAATTGTTTTCGTAGTTGGTTATATTGGGTGATGGACTGAAGAAGCAGGTTATCAGGCTCGTGGGATATTGAAGAGGCGGGTTGTCAGGCCCATGATATATTCCTCTCTGGGTGAGAGAATTACTGGAATTGATTTCCTGAAGGTGCTAAACTACAGCTACAAGGCTCTGAGACTTTTTGTCTCGCCTATTGTTGAATCCCAAAAAGGAAGTGGGGAAACCGAAGGACTGTTGAGAAGAGAAAGGGAACACTTCTTGGTGTGGGACAGGCATGTGGGGAATGAGAGGCTGTAGGTTGTTAGTTTGAGTTGTCACCTATGACGAAATCTTTCCTGTTGTCTATGATCCATTAGCCTAGATAGGAATCCCTTTACCTGGGTGTATTTTAGTCCTAGCTCAGGGGTGACCCACTGTTGAGAGTGATGAGCAGTGTGGTCTAAGGCTGGGAGGTTCGTGGAAGGTCTGTACGTAGTTGGTGATATTCTTACCAAGATACGTGTCAAATGTGTGATAAATTTACATGTTGCATTATTATTTATGTGTTTATTTTTATGGGTTTATCATATGTTTGGTCATAACTACCTTTATATTTATGGGTATTTCATGTACATGCGACATGTATATGTTTATTGTCATGTTTGTATGAATCTGTGCATTTACATTATGTATTTGTCGGTTTATGTTTTATATATATTTCCGTAAGAGTTATGTGTGCATATATTTTAATTGCATGTAGTTCAAAAAATTATGTGGCATAGCTCAGTTGGATGTTGGGTATGTTACAATATGTTCCATAGATAGAATTAAAGTGTTCTCTTGTGTAGCATGCCTCGGCATAGGTGGCCAGGGATGTTACACTTAGGAAATTAGTTTAACTACTGAAATGTAGATCATGGAGAGAAACAACATGTATAAAAATGGAATACCACAATTTGATGGACATAAGTATGCATTTTGGAGCATAAGGATGAAGACATATATATAGGCACAGGGATTTTAAATTTGGAAATCAATTGTAGATGAATACACAACACCAACAGTTCCACTGACAAAAGACAAAGCAATGAAAATAGTTCAGAATAATTCCAAAGCCACAAATGCACTTTTGAATGGTCTTGGAGAATCGATATTCACCAAAGTTTCACATTGTAAATCCTTTAAATATATTTGGGACAAACTTCGAAATATTTATGAAGGAGATTCAAAAGTCAAAGTAGCTAAGCTTCAAACCTCAGAGGTTAGTTCAAACAACTAAAGATGAAGGAAGATGAGAACATCACAACTTACTTTTTACGAGTCGATGAAACAGTAAATACAATCTTGGGATTGGGAGAAGAAATCAAATAATCTATAATTGTTCAAAAGGTACTAAGATATATTCCTATGAGATTTGACCCTAAGATATCAGCACTAGAAGAAAGAGTAGATATAAACTCAATAAGAATGGATGAAATACATGGAATCTTCACAACATATGAAATGAGAACTAAACAAGAAACTCTAGATATAAAAGAAGCATCCTTCAAAGCATCCAAAAGGTAAAATAAAAAGGGAAAGAAAAAATAAAAAGAACATAGCAACAACAGTGATTTCTCAGAAGATGATGAAGAAGCAACCAACTTTGTCATAATATTGAACAAGGGAACCAACGAAAGGTATAGAGGTAAGATTCCTTTGATTTGTTTTAATTATGATGGTATTGGTCATTTTGCTAACAAATGTCCTCATAAGAAAAAGAGAAATGATAAAGGTTACTCAAATAGGAAACAAACATATAAAGTCAAAAGAACGAGCAAGAAAGTTTTCAAGAAAAGTTTATGCACCAAAGAAGACATATCATCATCAAATGAAGATGAATTCAGTGACAGTGAGACAAAAAGAGTTCTACTCATGGCAGTAGAAGAATTTGATAAAGAAGAGTCTAAAGAAGAATATGAAGAGGTCGAAGAAGAATATGAAGAGGCCAAATAAGAATATGAAGAGGCAAAATTTGACTATCGAGAAGAATTGTTGTGTGACATAGAAGTTATCAGAGGAGAAAATAAGAAAAACAAGAAACTACAAGTGGAACTAGACAAGAAAGAAGACACTAAGGAAACTAGAACAAATGATCACAAATTTGAAGGTTCAAATTGAATAAGATAAAAGAATTGAAGAAGCACTCAAAGAAAAGATAGAAGGAAGAGACAGTATCATTGGAAATTTGGAAGAAGAAATTGTCACATTAAGAAAGGATCTTCAAAAGAAAAATATGTAGAATATCTCAAAAGTTTTGAATAACATTATCGGTAGTCAAAAACCTCATCATTACAAGTTCAGACTTGGATACAATCAGAAAGAAAAGGGATCAATATCCAAAACAACAGAACAAGAAACATATCCAAAAAGATATGTAGAAACAATCAAAGGGGATAGGTGTCTCACAAAATTGCAAGTAGTCAGTGCTCCTCGGTGTATTGTGACAAGGGACTAATCACCTCTCATGGATCCTTGAAATCTAGCAGTGGTAAGTTTACCAATCACCTGTGGTTTTTGGTGTAACTGCAGTTGTACTACCAACAAATGGTATCAGAGTTAGAGGTCACGAGTTCGATACACACTCGGCTCGCACTGACGGGGAGATTGTTGCACAAAATTGTGAGTAGTCAATGCTGCCTAGTGTATCGTGACAAGGGACTAATCACCTCTCGTGGATCCTTGAAATCTGGCGATGGTGAGTTTACCAATCAGCTGCGGGTTTTGGTGTAACGTTAGTCATACTACCAACAATAGGAAGGTCTACAAAGAAAATTACAGGGACACTCCTCCACCAAGAATATTCAGATTTCGGAATCAACGATCGACAGAAAAAAATAGGCCTTAGAAAGAAGAATAATTCATAAGAGTACCTCCTTTCAGAAGATCTTCAACTCTGAGGTATAAAACTATATTTTTTTGTTTATGTTATGCATGTAATAATTTTGGACATAAAGTTGTGAATTGTAGATCTAGCAACAGGAACATAAACAACTTTGAAAGTCATTAATAAAAGGGTTATCCAAGAAGGCCTAGTGAAACACAGAGAAGAAGTTACGACAAGTTTGAATGTTTGACAACTGAAGTGGAATGCTACAAATGTAACAACTTTGGAAACATGGCCAAAGATTTCAGAATGAAAGTCCCTCCTACAAAACCACAACAAAACAACAACATTCAAAACTAGGAACCTCAGAAAAGGACATGGATAAGAAAGAAAAATCAGTATAGCAATGAAGAATGCACACTCGCTCTACAAGCTAAGTAGAAGAAACGTGATTGGTATGTTGAAAGTGGCTGTTCAAAACAAATGACAGGTGATAGAGACAGGTTTCTTACATTAAGAAAGGAAAGATTTGGATCAGTCTCCTTCAGAAATAATTATTCAGCTAAAATCATTTGAAAAGGCACAGTCAGAATTGGGAACAAGAATACCAAAGAAAAAAATGTTCTAGTAGTATAAGATATGAAACATAATATTCTAAGTGTGAGTCAAATGTGTGACCAAGGTCATAAAGTTACTTTCGATTCACAAAAGTGTGAGATAAGAAAATAAGGTTCATGAAAATTGATTGCAACAACTGTGAGAACTTCAAGAAACATATATGTATTAAGTGAAATTGGAAATGAAAAGTGTTTCCTAGGAAAGGAATATGAAAGTTGGCTATGGAACAAAAGAATGGGTCACATACATTTTGATAACATTGTCAAAGTAAACAAAAGGGAAGTAGTTATATAAATTCCCTATATCATGAAACCAACCAACACTTTATGCAATCATTGTCAACAAGGAAAGAAAACAAAGACCGGGTTTAAATCAAAAGAATATTCAATGACAAGACCACTAGAAATTGTGCATACTGATCTAATTGGACCAACTACAACAAAGAGTTTAAAAGGTGAGAAATACTTTATGTTAATAGTTGATGATTATATAAGAATGAATGTAGTTTTCTTTCTCAGGAATAAGTCAGAAGCTTTTGAAAACTTCAAGGTCTACAAGGAAATGGTTGAAAATGAAATGGATTCAAAAATAAAATGCTTGAGATATGATAATGGAGGATAGTTCACTTCGAATAAATTTATGGACTACTGCAGCATACATGGAATAAAAAGGAAATTCTTCGTTGCTAGGACACCTCAACAAAATGGAGTTGTTGAAAGAAAGAATAGGACAGTATAGGAAATGGCTCGAACAATGATAATGGATTCCAAATTGACAGATATCTTTTGGACACAGGAAATGCATACATCAGTTCACATTCAAAATATTTTGATGATCGGAAACAACACTGACAAAACTCCCTACAAGCTATGGAAAGGAAGACCAACAAATGTGAAGCAATTCATAGTTTTTGGAAGCAAATGTTACATCAAAAGAGAAGATGGAAGAATGGGAAAGTTTGACTCTCAAGTGGACAAAGGAGTACTTGTTGGTTACTCAAGTATAAGGAAATCATACAAGTGTTACAACTTGAGATTGAACAAAGTCGTGGAAATCATCAACGTAACAATTGATGAAACTGGTAAACAAGAATTAAAGGAAGAAGAAAATGAATCAATGGAACAAATTTATGAAGAAGAAGCAGAAGATGAAAAATAAGTAGAAGGGGAAGATGAAGAGGATTCGACAGAATCAGAAGAGAAATTTAAACAAGTGCCTCCAAATACACCTAGAAGACGAGTACATAAGAATCATCCTTCAGATCATATTATCGGAAACAAAGATGCAAGAGTTGAGACTAGAAGAAGAATCTGTTCACCAGAACAAACACACCTAGCACTCTCATCTACGATTGAACCAACCTGTTTTGAAGAGGCCAGAAAGGATGATAATCTAGGTGGATATCGGTGGCCACCCACCTTTTCCAGTTGGCTCAAAACAACTTTCTGGCAATTTTTGTAATTTACTATTTTTAGCAGTTTTTCAGGTCTTGAACTTTTGGAGCCGTTTTGAGGCCCTAAACGACATTTGCTGGGTATGTTGTAATTAAAAAGATTATCATGAAATTTTCATCAACTGTTGTAGTACTCGGATAGATCTTTCCAACAAGCTATTTTACGGCTAAAAAAAAGATCATATGCAACAATTACGACCCCAAGAAGTTGATGTACTAACTTACCCAAGCGGGGCCCACATGACTTTTGGCGCTTCATATCCTAGGGTTAGGTTTTTGGATGTCTATTGTTTTTTACACTCCTATTTATTGTAAAAATGCCTTTAGATCCTCATTTTAATCATATTCTTGTGAAAGAGTGCATTCGGCACATCTCTTCTTAGAGATAAGACGCCACCATTCCAGCAAGCTTGTTTTCCGTTGCATTTTATAGTTTCATCTTATTTCCTTATTGAATAGAAAACCAGTTTTACTGTATCTCTGTTATTTTGTGTTAAGCATATGTTAATAATCTGTATTCATTTCATTCTTCTCATAAAATATGGATCATTGGTATCAGAGCGGTCTACTCCTTGTCATCTTAATGCATGTCCCCAACGAGGTCAGAGTACAAAGAATTGGGGTCTCGAGCTTGATTCTCTTTAGGACCAAAGCTCTCGCACGCCCAAGCGACCTCTCATGGTAGGAGAAACAAAATATGATGAGACATGAGTCATTTCAAAATGTTTCTTGAGGAATCCCTCACACAATAGAGGAATGAGATGATGGATAGTTTTGTGCAAATCCTTCAGTGGATACCAACAGGGGACGCATCCTCTTCTAGCGGAGGCGCTGCCCCCTTCAAGGTACAAGTAAACTTCGATATTCCTATATTTGAAGGCTAGATAGACGCAGATGGTGTAGACAAGTGGTTGAATTTACTAGAAGTGTATTTTTCTATCCATAACTTTTCGAATAGAGAAAAGATTACTTTTACGCTCCTCAAAGCTGTTCCCCGTGTCAAATATTGGTGGGAAACTTTTTGTTAGAAAAAGGAAATAGAGGAACCCTCATTATTTAAAGTCATGACCACCTAGGAATCCTTTAGGGATGTTATTAAGGAAAAATGCTACCATGTTGGAAGTTATGATGACTTGTATACCAAATGGACCACACTACGGCAAGAAAGAGACCAAGTAGTGCCAAAGTTCACAAATATCTTCCATACCTTGCGCACCAAGTTCGGTATCAAGTATATAGAGAGAAATATGGTGCTCAAGTATCATGGTTCTCTAAATAGATACATCTAGACCAAAATGGAATTTTTAGACATCTCATCCTTGGGCGCGGTCTACCGATATGCCGTCAAAATCGAATAGAAGCTCAAACAAATGACACGACAATTTGGGCATGGGAACCCCTCACAACAAAATCCAGGAAAGGGTAGACCCAACCCATAGAACAAAGGATAGAGAAAATATGGACAGTATTAGGACAACTAGTCCAAGACGCAAGCAAAGAAGGACACCGGAAAGACAAAGAAATATACCGTGAAGTGGTGCGACTTCCATAAGATCCCTTGGCATAACACTGCTGACTACCACTCAAAGCAGTCTCTAGTGGCTGAAGTGAAAGCCTATGAATCAGATGCGGGTTTTGACTCTAAGTCAAAACCAAAAAGGGGAAGACAAATCATTGACATGGAACCCAGTGCCACCATTTCTACCACCAAGCTCCAGCATGATGAACCAGATGAGCTAGAAGAAGGAGAGCACCTCTTCCATTCATAGATGTGGGTAAAAGGCACCCCACTGCACTTCATCGTTTATAGCGGTAGCCAGAAGAACCTCATCTCAGCAGAGGTTGTCAAGTGGTTGGACCTGCTGACATTGCCGCACCCACAACCCTACACCATTCGATGGCTCCATCAAGGAAGAAATCTTTGCATTAGCCAACAGTGTTGATTGTCGTACGACATCAAGCCCTTAAAAGACAAGGTATTGTGTGATGTTTCTCCTCTCAAAGTTTGTAAGTTCTTTTGGGCCAACCTTATTTATGGAAAATTCATGTTGTGTATGAGTCTAGGCCTCATAGTGTTATTATTACTTTGAACAGGAAATTGTACAGGATACCTGAGGCAATCCCACCTAGTGTTATTTCCTTGATCTCTGCCAAGCAATGCAGGAAGGTCATCTCTTAGACAGGAAATTTTTTCTTCTTCGTGATTCACACTCGAAATGAGAGAAAGATCACAACCACATCCAGGGTCTCTGCGACTAACCTCTCCACACAATAGAATCAAGTAGATAAGGTTGTCGAAGAATACTTGGGTATCTTCTCCTCACCTACGAGGTACCTATGCACTGTCAGGTCAAGAACCCCATTGATCTAACCCTCGACGCACTGCTTCCCAATGGGATAGTCTATCACTGCTCTATGTTAGAGAATGAGGAGATCAAGCAATATATCCAAGAACTACTCCACAAGGGGCACATCCATCCCATCTCATCACCTTGTGGGAGTCTAATCATGCTAGTACAAAAGAAATATGGAACCTGGCGACTCTGCATTGATTATCGAGCTCTTAATAAAATCACAATAAAAAACCGGTACCCAACTCCCTGAATCAATGACCTCCTTGATCAACTCATGGGGGACAAATAATTCAGTAAGATTGATCTAAAGTCTGGCTACCACCAGGTCCCAATAGAACAAACATATGTATGGAAGACTACCTTCAAGTCAAAGGAAGGCCTTTTTGAATGGTTGGTCATGCCCTTTGGTTTGAAAAATGTTGTAGCCACTTTCATGAGGATGATGGATGATATCTTGCGACCATTCACCAATAATTTTGTAGTGGTGTATCTGGATGACATTCTCATTTACAACAAATCTTGGGCAGACCACTTGCAAGATATTCAGAAGGTTCTCCACACCCTATGACAACAAAAGTTATACGCCAACTTGGAAAAATTCTCCTTCGACATGGATAGGGTCCTTTATTGTTGATCAGCATGTCATACATGTGGATCTAGCCAAGATCCAAGTCATACATGACTGGCCAGCCCCAACCACACTCACTAAGATTCAGAGCTTCTTGGGCCTTGCCAATTTCTACCGCAGGTTCGTGTTGGGATTCTCCCATATTGCATGGTCCATCAGCCAAATGGTCCATTTGCATGGAATCGATCCCAACAACAAGAGTTCAATGATTTGAAGCAATGCTTGTGCTCATCCCCAGTACTTTCACTACCAGACCTGCAACAGCCCTTTGAGATCGAGACAAATGCTTTAGACTATGTTGTGGGCATCATTCTCACTCAGCACGGCCACCCTGTGGCCTATCATAGTGAGACACTATCAGATGATGTCCGTAAGTACCCTACTTACGACAAAGAAATGTAATCCATTGTGCAAGCCTGCCACTAGTGGAGACATTACATTCTTGGGAAGGAGATAGACATCCACACTGATCATAAGCCACTGCAATTCATGCAAACACAAGGAAAATTACAGAATGACCACCATCAAAAGAGGTCCACATACTTACAACAATTCCACCTCAACATCAAGTATAAAACATGAAGCACCAACCATGTCATTGATTACCTAAATAGACCACTAGTCGCGACACTCACCATGGTGCTAGACTCTTGCGGCCATGAGACCTTTGGATGGCCCCAACTCTATGAGACCGACCTATACTTTGCCACCACCTACCAAATGTTGGGTACAAACACAGTTGTCGATAATTTCCATTTTAGGACAGGTTTTTGTGTTGTCTAGGCCATATCTGTGTTCCATCAAGCGAGCGAGTGAAGCTGATCTAGGAATCCCACTACTATCGGGTGGTAGAACACTTTGACTTTGAAAGACAGTGGCGATGATACAGAAACATTTTGTACTCGTAGAAACTTCGACATGAGGTCAACAAGTATATCAGGTCCTACACTGTCTGCACTATTTCCAAACCGACCACTAAGAAACAAGGTATGTACACCCCTCTTCCTACTCCTTCCAGGCCATGGGAATCCATTTCAATGGACTACATGTCAGGCCTCTCGTCCACCAAGCAGGGAAATGACTGTGTTTTTATGGTTGTTGATCGCTTTTCTAAGATGGCGATTATGGTTGCCTGGAAGAAGAGAATCACGACAGAACCCACTGCCAAGCTCTTCTTTGAATGAGTTTGTGTACATTTTGGAATCCCACAAGCCATTATCTTAGATCAAGACAGTTGATTTATCAGCACATTCTGGTCGAGCCTCTGGTCACTGCTGGAAACCAAGCTCACCAAATCCATGGCCTTCCACCCCCAGATAGATGGCCAAACCGAGGTCATAAATTGAATGATCGTGCATATATTGTGCATGTATAATTCCAAGCACTCTCACACATGGGATGAGATTCTTCCCTATGTCCAACATAGCTACAACTGATCCCTGCATAGTTCAACCCACCATAGCCCCTTTCAGGTGGGGTTGGGATTCCAACCATTGGGTCCCATAAATGTTGCACTTCCCCTTACAGTCACCTCAACCAACTCATCTCCTGCTCCAACTGAAGCTAAAAAATCCACCCAGTTCATTGAGTAGAACCAACACATCCACCAACAAGTTCATGATATCCTACAGAAGTCCAATGAAAATTAAATGCATCTCCATGATCAACATTGGGTGCCACATAAGTTTCAAGTGGGCGAAAAATTATGGTTGCACTTGTAGAAAGAATTCCTTACAAGACCCCATTGGAATCTTTTCCCACTCTGTTATGGGTCGTACACCATCACCAAGGCTATGGGGGATCATTCTTTTAAGCCCAACATTCCTCATTTCCTTGGCCTGCACCCAGTGTTCAATGTGGACCTCCTTCGGGTTTATTTCCCACCATTATTGGACACCTCAGACGTAGAAGAACAATTGACACCAATAGATATCAACCCCGAATGCATACAACAGGCATCCAGTGATCATATTTTGGACAGACAGATCAAGGGCACTCAACAAAAAATGATCCAGCTTTATCAAGTCGTCAAAGCAGGGAAGCTCCTGCACCAAGGCAACTGGCTCACACGGGGCCAAATTCAACAGGAATTTCCTCATCTGATGAGGGAACTCAATGCAATGGATAAAAATGCTTCCTAAGGAGGGAGTATTGATCCAAGTGGATATCAGTGGCCACCAAACTTTTCCAAATGGCTCAAAACAACTTTCTAGCAATTTTCGTAATTTATGATTTTTAGCAGTTTTTTGGGTCCTGAACTTCCGGAGCTCTTTTGAGGCCCTAAACGATGTTTTTTTGGGTATGTTGTAATAAAATATTAATCATGAAATTTTTGTCAATTGTTTTATTCCTCAGATAGATCTTTCCAATGGGCTATCGTACACCTAAAACAAAGATGGTATGCAAAAGTTATGACCCTAGGAAGTTGATGTACTAACTTACACAAACAAGGCCCACGTGACTTTTGGCGCTTCATCTCCCAGGGTTAGGTTTTTGGATGTCTATGGTTTTTGACACTCTTGTTTATTGTAAAAAGGTCTTCATATCCTCATTGTAGTCATATTCTTGTGAATGAGTGTAGTCGTCACATCTCTTCTCAGAGATACATTCCCACCATTCCAACAAGCTTGTTTTTTGTTGCATTTTACAGTTTCAACTTATTTCCTTATTGAATAGAAAACTAGTTTTACTGTATCTTTGTTATTTTGTGTTAATAATCTATTAATAATCTGTATTCATTACGTTCTGCTCATAAAATTTCGATCAGATGAATTTTGGAATAAGGCCATGGATAAAGAATTGGATCAAATAGAGGAAAATGACACTTGGGAATTGGTGCCAAGACCAAAGGATAAGAATGTGATCGACACAAAGTGGGTATACGGGAATAAATTGAATGAATATGGACATGTTACAAAGAAGAAAGATAGATTGGTATGTAAAGGATATGAACAGGTTGAAGGAATCGAAATCGAATAGACATTTTCCCCAGTTGCCAGAATGGAAGTAATCCAATTGCTTTTAATTTATGCATGCTCCAAAAATATTAAAGTGTATCAGATGGACATAATATCAACTTTTCTGAATAGAGAACTTGAAGAAGAAGTTTACATTAAACAACCAGAAGGATTTTAGTTGTTAGAGAATGCAGATTTTGTGTGTAAATTAAATAAGGCCTTGTTTGGTCTAAAACATGCTCCTAGAGCATCGTACTCTAGACTGTATAAATATCTACAGCAGGCAAGGTTCAGAAAAGGAAGTGCAAACAATAACCTCTACATCAAGGTAACTCAAGATAGTATTTTATTAATTAAAATTTATGTTGATGATATTATTTTTGGAAGTACTGATGACAAGTTAAGACAAAAATTTGCAAAGGACATGCAGAATGAATTTGAAATGTCATTACTTGGAGAACTATACTTCTTTTTGGGTCTTCAAATATGTCAAAGAAACCAATGAATTTATATTTCTCAAACCAATTATATCATAGAAATGATGAATATGTTTGGAATGGAAGATTGCAAACCAGTTATCACTCCCATGCAAACCAATTGCAAGTTGAGAAACGATGATGATTCAAAGTCTACAGATCAAAGGCAATACAAGTCAATGATTGGTAGTCTACTATATGTGACAACATCCAAACTATATGTAATGTAGGCAATTGGACAGGTGGCATGATTTCAATCAACACCAAAGGAATCACATGTATTAGAAGCGAAGAGCTTTTTTAGATATCTCAAAGGAACATAAGAGTTTGGATTGTGGTATCCAAAAGGAAAGGATCTATCACTTATTGCCTACACAGATGTTGATTAGGCATGATGCTTTGATGACTGATGAAGCACCCGTGGAGAATAATTCTACTTGGGTGAGTGTTTAGTACCATGAATAAGAAAGAAAAAATCATCAATATATTTATCTACAGTCGAGGCAGAGTATATTGCAACAACAACATGTTGTACACAGGTTCTATGGATGAAACAAACTCTGACAGATATATAGGTTGAGTATGATGATCCCATTCCAATCTATTGTGATAATACAAGCACCATCATTACCTCAAATAACCCATTGATGCACTCCAATACGAAGAACATTCCAATCAAGTATCACTTTCTACGGGAACATGTTGCAAAAAAGAACATCAAAGTTGAATATGTGGGCACAAAATAACAAGTGTCATACATCTTTACAAAACCTCTTCCACTGGAAGCCTTTGAGTATTTTCGCTAGAGACTCAGAATTATTTCTACTCCAAAATGAATTCTTTTTAATTCTGATCTTATATGTCTTAGATGTACAAAAGGAAGCACCATAAAAAGGATAATTCAGGTTGGGATATCAGACAAGTCAGTTAGGGGGAGCAGCCCCAAATGGAAATATACCTTTGCCATTGATGACAAAGGGGGAGAGATTTATCAGATGTAGAGGATAGAGGCATGGTTCCAGGGGGAGCATTGGTCACAGAGATGAAGGCATGGTTCCAGGGGGAGAATGCATGATATGATTTTAGTATTTCATCACAGTGTTTCCATCAATGCCAAAGGGGGGTATTGTTGATTAATTGGGTTGGTTTTTACTGATGTCAACCCTTGAATAAAGTCCAGTAGTGAATTCTGGTAGCACAAAGTTTTGGGTAATGGACCCAAGTTTCTTTGATGTATAATGGTATGATTTTTGATATATTTGCAAGTAAGACTATTCTAGATGGATAGTACATGTCATGCCATTTTCGGTGGTATGTGGAACATCACATAACTTCTCACGGTTTGAGAGTTATGGCCTTATGAAGTTGAAGGACCCTCATATGATTGGATTGAAGCCCCAAAAGGTCAAAGAAGTCAAAGTGCTTGCAAAGAAGAAATTATTTAAATAATAAAGTGAAGTGAGAAATTCAAAGAGGATTATTTAAATAATAAAGTGAAGTGACAAAGTCAAATAGGATTATTTAAATAATAAATTGAAGTGACAAAGTCAAAGAGGATTATTTAAATAATAAAGTGAAGTGACAAAGTCAAAGAGGATTATTTAAATAATAAATTGAGGTGACAAAGTCAAAGAGGATTATTTAAATAATAAAGTGAAGTGAAAAAATCAAAGAGGATTATTTAAATAATAAAGTAAATGGTGAACTTTCTAATTATGGAAAGTGGTTATAAGAAGATTAACCCTAAAATTAGGAAAATGGGTTAAGTGGTCAAGTGGAAAATTGGTCAAAGTTAGACATAGGTAACTGTGGACAAAGTGGCTATGTGGATGAAGTGGCCTAGAATATGCTTCTAAGGAAGCTACTTGGAGAGTATAAATAAGAGACAAGGGTCTCTCATTTAAATGACACTTGAGCATATTGAATATCTACAGGTGATTGAGGTAACCAAAGGATATTTAAGCTGAATTTCAGAGGGAAGGTGAAGTAAAGAACACCAAAATTCAAGGGAGGATAAATTCTTTTGATGATGCTTTCTGAGGTATGTTATTTACAGGTCATCTCACCATTTTCACAATAACTTTTTTTATATAATGATTCAGACCGTGAAATTGGGAGGCCATTGAGGAAACATATGCAAGTATATTTGGTATGAATTTCATGTTGTTGGTCGATGTATTTTTGGAGTTACACTCCATGGAAAATATGGTTTGTGTCTAGTACTGAAACTAGTCTAAAACAAGTGTTTCGGGTAAAAACGTCATAACATATTCATCACATATCCAAATTTAGTAAGACCCAATGTGTTGGTTAGAGTACAATCTGTAGTATTCTGTGTACAATTTTTAGATCCATACAACAAATATTGTGTGTGGGGAACGCTCTACAAGTTTTCTCTTTAGAATAAACCAGAATTCAACAAGGTATGCCATTTTTTCTATAACTCCTTTTCTAAGAGCTTCCAAGTAGTGACACCTAGAGGAATTTCATAAAACACAATGAAGAACATTGTCTACTATTTTCATATCTTTATTCATTACAAATACATAGTTATGATTATTTCAAGTTAGGGTTGTTGACTAATCCAAAACTAGTCATGTGAGACAAAAGTAAAGTTTGATGAAAATGTTAGTCTCTTGTTGTTAAAGTTAAGAAAGGTTTGCAGGTATGTGATCATATACACCAGGTCTATTACATAGTTCAAATCATATTTGGATGATGAAATCGATGAGGCATTTTGGTTGAGGTACATATTGGGTACATGGTTGAGACAAGTAGTTGATGAGTTGGCACATACATGAGGTGTATAGTTGATGATGTTGGTCCATATTGATGAGTCATAGTTGATGAGTAGTTGATACATGATATATATATACTTGGTACATGGTTGATGCACTTTTTTATGGTACATTTTGATTATAGATTGAGGTATAGGTTGATGCATGGTTCAGGTTATTGGTACAGATTGTTTGGTGCAGGTTGATTGGTACAGGTTTACAACAGTATATATCATAGTGATAGTGTGACAGTGGTTCAATAATTCTACTTATATGTCAGGGTGGTTGGACAGGGCAAGGAAACGTGGTTGTAGCCAAAGAACATAAGGGGTTGTAACCTCCTTTTGGTTGTAGCCAGAGAATTGGGGAGTTGGATCTTCCCTCAGGTTGTATCCTAAGAAACTATGGGGTTAGAGCCTCCTTACAATTGTAGGTGGAAAAAAAAGGAAGTTGGTGCTTCCAATGAATGTAATTCTTCAAGACATATAAGAAAAAACATTTTTTGGTTTTCTCCCACTTTGGTTTTCCACGTAAAAACACTGGTGTACTGTGTATGTGTATGATTGTTCATTTGTTCATTATTTATTTACTCTGAAAATATTGGATGATAATGATACATTGATATAAAAATTGCATCAT
>JZKD02S2061760.1:323609-349894 GCA_000966675.3 Picea glauca | reverse complement strand
TACAATACCAAAAAAATCAAATTATCACCAATTAATTTAAAATACACACATTGATCCTCTTTGCTTCTTGTGAAGCCAAGTCTGAGCATATAAGTATCAAATTTTTGATACCACATCCTTGGTGATTTTTTTAAACCATACAAGGACTTTTTCAGCTAGCATACTAGCTCCTTATTTCCCTTCACAACAAATTGTTATGAATGCTTCATATGGATTTATTCTTCCAACTCCCCATGTAGGAATGTTGTCTTCACATTCATTTGTTCTACTTCAAAATCAAATGAAAAAACAACAGATAACATAAATCTTATAGAGGTTAACTTGGAAACAAGAGAAAAAATATCACCAAAATCAATTCCCTCAACTTGGGAATAACCCTTTTCTACTAACCAAGCTTTGTATTTCTTTTCTCCACTTTTCCTTATGCATTCAGCTTCTTTTTAAATACCCATTTGCTACCAATGGGAGTTCTTCCAGTCAGAAACTCCACTAGATCCCAAGCGTCATTCTTATCCAAGGCTGTGATTTCTTCATCCATGGCCTTTTTCTAGAGCTTCCATCCTATGAATCCACTACCTCCCTGACCATTCTAGGATCATCATCAGTAATAGACAAAGAAACATTTGAACAGAAATCATATGGAGTATACATTTCCAGTAGCCTTCTTTCTCGAACTAATATCCTCAATATTGGAGTATGAGGATGTTCTTGTTCTGATTCTTGTTCTTCTATAGAGTATGATTCATCATCCTTTAAATCAAATTCTATTTTCTCTGGTTCTTCCTTACTTGGCAGGAATTTATGTTTAACGACATCCTTCATTTCTCTAAATACCACATCTCAGCTATACATTACCCTCTTAGTTTCTCGATTCCAAATCTTATAACCTTTGAGACCATCTTTATATCCAATAACGATACACTTTTCAACCTTCTTATCTATATTACTCATGTTTTCCTTTGGAACATATTGAACATATGCATCATAGCCAAATAACTTGATATGTGTGAGAGAATGTTTCTTACCAGTCCATAAATCTTGCAAAGTCTTGTCACCCAATGTTGATGAGGTTGATCTATTGACCATGTAACATGCAATATTCACTGCCTCTACACATAATTATTTCCCTAACCTAGCACCATTGAGCACGCACCTTGCTTTTTCCATCAACATCGTGTTCATCCTTTCTGCAACTCCATTGTGTTAATGTGTATATGGACTAGTATTATACCTTTCTATACCACACTTCTTACAGAATTCTTCAAATTCATTCCCACAAAACTCTCTTCCATTATCTGTCCTTAGCACTTTAATTATTTTCTCTATTTGATTCTCAACAAGAGCCTTAAAATCTTTAAACCTATCAAAGAATTTAGATTAATTCCTAAGGAAATATATTCAAGTATTCCTCAAGAATTCATTTATAAATGAGACATAGTACAAATATTTTCCCAATGATGGGACCGACATAGGTCCAAAAACATCATTGTGAAATAGATTTAAAATTCCTTCTGCCCTCATTGCACTAGAGAGGAATCTTGCCCGATTCTACTTCCCATATACACAATGTTCACAAAAATCAAAATCCAAAGAGCATTTAAACATAGCTTCAACCATACCTTTACTGTTTAGTAGTCGAAGACACTTCTCTCTGATATGCCCCAGTCTTTGATTCCACAACATAACCTTTTCTCCAGAGACTGTAGGAGTTCTTTCTTCTTCAACTCCAAGATCAGAAACAATGGAACTATTACACCCATCACTAATAGTGCTTCCTTGCAGCTTATACAGGGTTCCAAACTGAACTCCCTTCAACAACACCATTTCTCCTCAAACCATCCTATAGGTTTCCTTTTCAAATATTATTTTTACCCCTACATCATCCATTTTGCTTACATAAATCAAATTTATAGCCAGTCCTGGGATGTGCAGAACACTAGGTAGTGTTCTAATCCTTCCATCTACGAGCCTCAACTTGAATTTTCCTCATCCTATGATTATGTTTGTAAAATCATCACCTAAGAAAACATTACCTCCATCATACATTTCATTTTCACATAACCACTCGCTATGGGAAGTCATATGAAAGGATGCACCTAAGTCAACCAACCATTCCTCATGATATGCATGTTTTCTTGAAGAAGACAAGTACAAATCCCCTCCTTATTCCTTGGAGGTATTTTCTTCTATGGAAGAGGATTATTCAGATCCCTTGTTTTTCTCAACTTTGGATCTACTCTGCTTCTTGTAGTGCCCTTCTTTTCCACATCTCCAACATACCTTTACAAAATTTCTGGGAGATTTAGATATACCCTTAGACTTAGATCTCCAACTTGAGAACTTAGATCTATTTCTTTCCTAGGAGTGTCCTCTTGCAAATAATGTGTTTGTGCTCTGTCCTTCCATATTTTTTCATCGCATCTCCTCCGACAACAAGGATGAGACCACTTCGTCAAAATTCAAGGTAGTTGTATCACTACCTATGGCCACAACTAGACTATCCCATGAGTTTGGTAAAGAACACAGTAAACGGATACACTTATCTTCATCTGAAATTTTAATCTCAAGAGATACTAACTGACTTACCACAATATTGATGGCATTCAAATTCTCTGCCACTGAGTATCCATCTCTCATCCTCAAGTTATACAACTTCTTTCTCAGGAATAGTTTATTTACTAGGGACTTAGATTGATACAACTTCCCCATTTTATCCCATAAAACCTTGGTTGTAGCTTCCTCTAACACATTCAATAATACTGAATCTGAGAGACAAATAGAATTGTGCTCTTCACCTTTCGATCTCTAATTTTGGATTGCTCACCATTTATTTTCACCTGAAAAATCAATACCACAGATCTCCCACTGTAACAAGGATTATCAAAGTCCCAAGCCAAACCCTTTACCATAAAGGCATCCCCCTGAAGCCAAACAAAAAATATACAATCACAAACACAAACATTACACAATGATTTGTCCCCTGGAAACCCAAACCAAGAAAACCAACATATTCTATATTCATTCATCATGATACATTCTTTACAATACAATATACATATAGGATCCAAAAGAATGCAAAACCCTAACCCACTGACATGGATTATTCAACAACCCTAATTCCTTAACCAGAAATAGAAAACCATTGTAAAAACCCAAGTGTCAAAAAACCACACAACAATGGACACAAAAATCGAGGCAACAAGAAAAATGAGGCAAAACTTTGACATGTTTCCAGAGGATAAAACAATTCTTAGGGGAAATTCCCCTCAACCCTCGCACGTGGGGATATCACCCCCCATGGGGGGGAGGGGCTAGTGACCCCCCTCAAACCCCCCTGCTCACCCAGTGCAATGTAGAAACTTCTAATCGTGCAAAGAATATAACACGTACCCAACATTATCCCACTTGTTCTTTTCTTTACATACATAGGGTTATAGGGTTATATAGTCAACAATCCAGGGAAACAATGCCCGTGGATCCTCTACACCAAGATAACTTCTCAGTTCTCATAGATTTTATTAATGAATCTACAACATTCTTCAAAGTGTCCACCTTCATCAACAACACCTTCTTTTCTTCAACCATGTCTCTCACAAAGTGATATTGAATATCAATATGCTTTGTCTTTGAATGATAAGTAAGGTTCTTCGCCAAAAAAAATGCACTCTGACTGACACAATATATCCTTACAATTTGTTGTACCAACCCAATACCTAAACACAATCTTTGTAACCATATTGCTTCCTTACTTGCATGAGTAGCTACCATGTATTCAACTTCAGTAGTTGAATGTGACACTGCAACATGTTTTTTGTTCATCCAACGTATTTCTCCTTCAAATAGGTTAAACACATACACACTTGTATATCTCCTAAAATCCACATCTCCATCCCAGTCTACATCCACAAATCCATGTATATCCAACACTTTGTCCAATCGCAATATTCCTTGGTAGCACAATCCATAGCTAGCAGTGCCACGCAAATACTTGAAAACCCTTTTCACTGTTGTCCAATGTTCCTTCCCTGGTTTTGAAATATATCTACTCAAAACTCCGAGTGAATGTACAATGTCTGGTATAGTACAAACCATTGCATACATCAAAATTTCAACTGCACTCGAATATTGAACACGGGACATTTCCTCCTCCTCTTCCCATTTCTTGGGACACTCATCCACATACAACTTTACACCAACGGGAATAGGAACCTTGATTGGTTTACATTCATGCATATTAAACCTTTGTAGTATTGTCTCAACATGTTTTCTCTTATTTAACCTGAGTTTCCTCTTTTTCCGATCTCTTTTAATTTCCATGCCCAAAATGAAATTTGAAGCAACGATATCCTTCATGTCAAATTTAGAGGACAACTGAGTTTTCACATCCTAGATAATATCCTTGTTGTTTCCTATCAGCAACATGTCATCCACATACAAGAACAAATAAATCAAATGATCACCAATTAATTTAAAATACACATAGTGATCCTCTTTGCTTCTTGTGAATCCAAGTCCCAACATATAAGTGTAAATTTTTTTATGCCATATCCTTGGTGATTACTTTAAACCATATAGGTACTTTTTTATATTGCATACGAGCTCCTTCTTTCCCTTCAAAACAAATCCTTATGGCTTCTTCATATGGATTTCTTCTTCAAGATCCCCATGTAGGAATGTTTTCTTCACATCCATATGTTCTACTTCAAAATCAAATGCAACAATAACAAATAGCATAAATCTTATAGAGGTTAAATTGGCAACAGGAGAAAAAATATCACCAAAATCAATTCCCTCAACCTGGGAATAACCATTTTCTACTAACCGATCTTTGTATTTCTCTACTTTTCCTTCTACATTCAGCTTCTTTTTAAATACTCATTTGCTACTAATGGGCTTTCTTCAAGTCGACAAATCCACTAGATCCCAAGTGTCATTCTTATCCAAGGATTCCATTTCTTCATCCATGGCCTTTTTCGAGAGCTTTCCATCCCATGAATCCAGTGCCTCCTTGATAGTTCTAGGATCATCATCAATAATAGACAAAAAAAAAATTGAACATAAATCATATGGAGTATATCTTTCCGGTAGCCTTGTTTCTCGAACTGATCTCCTTAATACAGGAGTATGAGGAAACTTTTCTTTTGATTCATGTTAATCTGTAGAGTTTGATTCATCATGTTGATTAATTGGGTTGGTTTTCATTGATGTCAACCCTTGAATAAAGTCCAATAGAAAATTCTAGTAGCACAAAGGTTTGGGTAATGGATCCAAGTTTGTTTGATGGATAATGGTATGCGTTTTGATATATTTGTAGGTAATCATATTCTATATGGATAGTACATGTCATGTCATTTTTAGTGGTATGTGGAACGTCACATAACTCCTCACGGTTAGAGAGTTATGGCCATGTGAAGTTGGAGAACCCTCATGATTCATCTAGAAGCCCCAAAAGGTCAAATTAGTCAAAGTGGTTGCAAAGAATAAATTATTTAAAAATAAAGTGAAGTGATGAATGTACTATAAGTCAAAGTGGATACAAAATAAATTATTTAAATAATAGAGTTAATGGAGAAATTACTAATTGGACAAGTGGTTAGAAGTGGGTTAAGATGGTTAGAAGGTAATTTAAATAATAAAGTGAAATGATGAGTGTACTATAAGTAAAAGTGGATACAAAATAAATTATTTAAAGCATAAATTTAATGGAGAAATTACTAAGTGGACAAGTGGTTAGAAGTGGGTTAGCCTTAAAATAAGGAAAGTGGGTTAAGATGGTTAAAAGGTAACCCCTTGAGGAAGCTACATGAATGTATAAATAAGAGGCAAGGGTCTCTCATTTTTAATCACACTTGAGCATATTGAATATCTACAAGTGACTGAGTTAACCAAAGGATATATAAGCCAAATTTCAGAGGGAAAGTGAAGTAAAGAAGGCGAAATTTCAGAGGGAAGGTGAAGTAAAGAAGGTCGAAATTCAAGGGAGGATAAATTATTTTGATGATGCTTTCTAAGGTATGTTATTTATAGGTCATCTCACCATTTTCACAATAAATTGCTTTATAGAATGATTCAGAACGTGAAATTGGAAGGTCGTTGAGGAAACATATCCAAGTAGTTGTAATAAAAATTTCAACTTGTGGGTCGTTGTATTTTTGGAGTTACACTCCCTGGAAAATAGGGTTTGTGGCTAGTCTTGAAACTATTCTAAAACATGTGTTTCTGGTAAAAATGTCATAACTACTTCAAAACATAACCAAATTCAATAAGACCAAATTTATTAGTTAGAGTGCAGTCTTTATTATTCTTTGTACCATTTTCAGATCCATACAACAAAGATTATGTACGGGGAATTCTCTACAAGTTAGCTCTCTAGAATAAGACAAAATTCAAAAAGGTATGCCATTTTTTCTATAACTCATTTTATGAGAGGTTCCAAGTAGTGAAACCTAGATAAATTGCATAAAATACACTGAAGAACATTGTATACTATTTTCATATCCTTATTCATTACAAGTACATAGTTATGATTATTTCAAGTCAGGGTTGTTGACTAATCCAAAATTAGGCATGTCAGACTAAAGTAAAGTTTGATGAAAATGCTAGTCTCTTGTTGTTAAAGTTAAGGAAAGTTTGCAGTTATGTGATCATATACACTAGGTCTATTAAATAGTTACAAATCAGATTTGGATGATGAAATTGATGAGGGATTTTGGTTGAGGTACATGTTGGGTACATGGTTGAGACAAATAGTTGATGAGTTGGAAAATACATGAGGTGTATAGTTGATGATGTTGGTACATCTTGATGAGTCATATTTTATGTGTATTTGATGCATTATTGGTACATATTTGGTGCATGGTTTATGCACTCGTTGATAGTACATGATGAGGTATCGTTTGGTGCATGGTTGATGAACTTGTTTATGGTACAGGTTGATTACAGGTTGTTTGGACAGGTTATTGTGACAGGTTATTTGTACAGGTTTGGTGCATGGTTTATGCATTTTTTTATGGTACAGGTTGAGGTACAGGTTGATGTATGGTACATGTTGGCACAGGTTATTGGTACAGGTTGTTACATGTTTATTAGAGGTTGATTGGTATAGGTTTACAAAAATATATCTCACAATGATAGTGTGACAACGGTTCCATCATTCTAATTTTATGCCAGTTTGGTTGGATGGGACAAGCACAGGTGGTTGTAGCCACCTTCCTGTTGTATCCTAAGAACACAGGGGGTTGTATCCTCCTTCTGTTTGTACGCAAAGAATTGGGGAGTTGGATCTTCCCTCAGGTTGTATCCTGAGAAAGTAGGGGTGTTGGAGCATCCTTCCAGGTGAAGCTAGAAAACAAAGGAAGTTGGTGCTTCCAATGAATGTAATTCTTAAAGACATGTAAGAAAAATCATTCAGTGGTTATCTCCCGCTTTGTGTTTCCACGTAAAAACACTGGTGTACTATGTATGTGTATGATTTCTCATTTGTTCATTTTTTATTTACTTTGAAACTATTGGATGTGTTAAGAACCCAAATACTGAATACAAAGTACCACAATAGTTTCAAAGATATATTAATACAATCACCACACAAGATATATGAAACAATATAGAAAAGTGCACTTTATTATATCAAACCCTTGATGTAGGTAAACACCATACAATGGATCCTATTATGGAAGGGATCCTCTCATGTTCACTTTCCTCTTCGAGGGGGCTTCCTTCTATTGATATATCACTCCAAATACAATATTCTCTTCATATCCCATTACATTGCTTGAACCCCTTTATATAGTGCTACCATCACCTAAGAACATTCTAGAGGAGAAATCTTCTAGAAGTAGAACCTTCTAAGAATTCCTCTTACATTTATTATATATAACTACCCATTTATTATATCTAACTATCATAGTGGGTATTATTTAATAATATAGTGGACCTAGTCCACTTTACATTGAATGGCCTCCACTATTATCATTATGGGCCCTTTGCCCCCCCCCCACTACCACTCTATCTACCTAACATTACATCCCCCTTGTGAAAGCATTATCCTCAATGCTTGATGTACAACCATATACTAGGGTCCCATGGATAAGTGTGAACCATAGTGTTGAAGTAGACTAGAGAACTAGGTTCTCATGGATAAGTGTGGACCGTAGTGTTGAAGTAGAATAAAGAACCAAGGTCCCATTGATAAATGGAAGCCACCATGCTGAAGTAGTCCAACTGCCAATGTAAACCTGGGTCCCATGTCCAATTTATTATGTGAGCTCCACATAGAAGATATTGGCACCCAATAACTAACTAAAAATTATTCTCCCAATACTGACACCTATCATGTGGATCCAAATAAGAATATCCATCCACATAGTGGAAAAGGGTCAAAATTGAATCTGGAAGGAACAATACAGGATGGACACTAGTAATGATAGCTATATCTTGATGTGTCACATTGATGTGATCTACAGACGGTGGAGTAGAGTAATCAAATAAAATGTGGAAGTGGTTGTCATCTTAGAAATGGCAACTATCCATAGACCAATCATCGCAATCGGCCTCAAAATCACACCAAGCATATATTTCTTGATTATATTCATCCATGATGTCCATAAGAAATATATCCTGCATGTTATCCATTTAATTTTGAATACTATGAAAACTATCATTGAGGCCATCTGCAAGGTCATGCAACATGTCATGCAATGTGCCACGCCATGTATCATACAATTGGGATTTGTATGCTTCAGTTATTTGTAGAATTTATTTGAGGGTTTGAGAGGAAATAACCATCTGAGAAACCTATGAAAACTTATGAACTCTACATTCCTGCCATCGTCATGAAAAAACCCAAAAAATAGAACAATAAATTACGACATATAAACACGAGTTTTTTTGGAAAAACTGTTGAATTTAAAATGCTCATAAATTCACTTCCCAGACTCCATTTCAACTGATTTTTTTTTTGAAATTGGGTATTTTTTCAAGAGGAATTCAAATACCCAATTATTTTCCCAAATTCAGCTTGTAAAGCTTCAGATCTGAACCTGAAGTGCACCGCCCTCTTTTTCTTCCCTAGAAAATTTCTACAAAAAGAGCAAAATCTATTCGCTTCTTTGGAAAAGAAACGTTCTCTGATACCAATTGTTAAGAACCCAAAGAATGAATACAAAGTAACACAATAGTTCCACAGATATATGAATACAATCACCACACAAGATATATGAAACAATATAGAAAACCACACTTTATTATATCAAAACCTTGAGGTAGGGAAACAACATACAATGGATCCTATTATGGAAGGGATCCTCTCCTGTTCACTTTCCTCTTCAAGGGGGATTCCTCCTATTGAGATACCACTCCAAATACAATATTCTCTTCATATCCCATTACAATGCGTGAACCCCTTTATATAGTGCTACCATCACCTAAGAACATTCTAGAGGAGGAATCTTCTAGAAGTAGAACCTTCTAACAAGTCCTCTAACATTTATTGTATCTAACTACCCATTTATTATATCTAACTATCATAGTAGGCCTTATTTAATAATATAGTGGACCTAGTCCACCTTACATTGAATGGCCTCCACTATTATCATTTGGGACCTTTGGCCCCCCCCACTACCTCTCTAGCTACCTAACAGGATGATAATGCTACATTGATATAACACTTGCATTTTGTGGTTAAAAAGGATTATTTCTCTATTACTGATTCATCCCCCTGCTTAGTAATCCAACAATTGGTATCAGATTCGGTTCCTTCAAGAATCAGTTTAACCACTGAAAGGTAGATCATGAAGAGAAACAACATGTATAAACATGGAATACCACAATTTGATGGAAAAAGGTATGCATTCTAGAGAAAAAGGATGAAAACATATATAAAGGCACAGGAATTTGAAATTTGAAAATATATAGTAGATGGATACAAAGAACCATTAATTCTGCCAACAAGTGAAAGAGCAATAAAAATCAGTCAAAATAATTCCAAATCCACAAATGCACTTCTGAATGGTCTTGGTGAATCAGTATACACCAAAGTTATGCATTGTAAATCCGCTAAATAGATTTGGGACAAACTTCAAAATATTTATGAAGGAGATTCAAAAGTCAAAGAAGCAAAGCTTCAAACTTACATAGGTCAGTTCGAACAACTAAAGATGAAGGAATATGAGAACATTGCAGCTTACTTATTACGAGTCGATGAAATAGTAAATGCAATCATAGGATTGGGAGAAGAAATTAAAGAATATGCAATTGTTCAAAAGGTATTAAGATCTCTTCCTATGAGATTTGATCCTAATATATCAACACTATAAGAAAGAGAAGATCTAGATTCAATAACCATGGATGAACTACATGGACTATTCACATCATATGAAATGAGAACTGAACAGGAAAATCCAGAGATAAAATAAGCAGATTTCAAAGAATCAAAAAATTCAAAGAAAAAGGGAAAGAAAAAATAAAAATAACATAGAAGCAACAATGACATCTCGGAAGATGATGAAAAAATGGCCAATTTGTCAAGATATTGAACAAGGGAACCAACGACAGATATAAAGGTAATTTTCCATTGATTTGTTTTAATTGTGATGGTATTGGTCATTTTCTAACAAATGTCCTCATAAGAAAAATAAATGGAATGATGAAGATTACTCAAATGGAAAACAAACATATAAAGGCAAAGGAACCACAAAGAAAGTTTTCAAGAAAATATTATACACCAAAGAAGACATCTCCTCATCAGATGAAGATGAATTCAGTGACAGTGAGATAGAAAGAGTTATATTCATGGCAGTAGAAGAATTTTATAAAGAAGACACTTAACAACAATATGAAGAGGCGGAAGTTGACTACCGAGAATAATTGTTGACTTGCATAGAAGTTATAAAAAGAGAAAAGAGGAAAAACAAGAAGCTACAACCAGAAGTAGACAAGAAGGAAGACACTCAATAACTAGAGCATATCATCACGAAATTGAAATTTCAAATAGAAGAATATAAAAGAATTGAAGAAGAACTCAAAGAACAGTTAGAAGAAAGAGATAGTATCATTGAAAATTTGGAAGCAGAGATTGTCGCATTAAGAAAGGATATTCAAAATAAAAATATGCAGAACTCAAAAGTTTTGCATGACATTATCAGTAGTCAAAGGGCTAATCATGACAATTCTGGACTTGGATACAATCAGATAGAAAATGGATCAAGCTCCAAAGCAACAGAACAAGAAACATATCGAAAAAGTTATGCAGAAACAATCAAAGGGGATAGGAATACCTACAAGCAAGATTACAGGGACACTCCTCCATCGAGAAGATTCATATTTCATAATCAATGACCGATAGAAACAAACAGGCCTCAACAAGAAGAAGGATTCATAAGAGTAAATAATTTTAGAAGATATTCAACTCCCAGATATCAAACTGTCTTTTCGGGTTTATGTTTTGCATGCAATAATTTTGGACATAAAGTTGTAAATTACAGATCTAATAGAAGGAACATAAAAAACTTTGAAATTCATACACAAAATGGTTATCAAACAAGGCCTAGTGAAACATAGACAAGAAGCTACAACATGTTTGAATCATTGAGCACTAAAGTGGAATTCTACAAGTGAAATAACTTTGGACACAAGGCCAAGGATTGTAGAATGATATTCCCTCCTAGAGAACCACAATAGAACAACAACAGTCACATTCAGGAGCCTCAAAAGAGAACATGGATAAAAAAGAAGAATCAGTATAGAAATGAAAAATGCACACTATTTCTACAAGCTAAGAAGAAGAAGTGTGGTTGGTATGTTGACAGTGGTTGTTCAAAAGATGAAGAACATGTTAAAAAATACCAGGTCCCAGAGATCGCAAGATTGGAAATAAAATGAGATGAAGAAAATTCTACAGAGAAAAGGAAATATGTCAGATACATAAAGATTTGGAAAATAACTGAAAGAAAAGAAGGACAGGTAAATAAGGAATATGTTCAAGAGATTGTACTTTCAGGCACTGTAGTGAAAGATGAATCCACAGACAAAAAGAAAGAAGTCAGATCTCAGAGAGATGATGAATATACTAATGAAGATGATGATGAATACACTTTAGAGAAGGAATTTTTCTGATCCATCTGGCTTATAGACTCCCAGATAATATGAATAATAGACAAGGGGAGTCTATGCGGTAGCTGAGACAGACCAGAGAACCATCCTTCGAGCAACTTGTAGAATTTGAGTAGACAAATTCAGTGCATTTAGTTAGAATAAGTACAATATGATAGATTAATTAGTTGTAGTGCTTCATGATAGTATAATGGTATATGAGTAAAAATTTTGGATAGTTGTGTAGTATAGTATTGAACAATATGGATAGATATGGACATGAAATCTTTTGTGAATGGGGAACTTGAGGAAGAAGTATACATTCAACAACTAGTTCCTAGAGCATGGTACTCTAGACTGGATACATATCTACAATAGGTAGGGTTCAACAAAGGAAGTGGAGACAACAACCTCTACATCAAGGTAACTCAAGATGGTATTTTATTAATTGAAGTTTATGATATTATTTCTGGAAGTACTGATGACATGTTAAGATAGAAATTTGCAAAGGATATGCAAAATGAATTTGAAATGTCATTACTTGGAGAAATATCATTTTTTATGGGTCTTCAAATTGTTAACCTATGGCTTACCTTTACCAATCACTAAGTCTAAATTGTCACCTATATTTGTATTCTTCATTTAGGATATTAGTAATATATCCTCAAGTGATGACTAATGAGTTAGTTAAGATTTCCTAGCCTAGTTATCATGCATGATTTTAGGATCTAGAGCAAATCTCTCTATCAGGTGGCATCACCCATTGTACTATAAATATGTAACATTGGAGTGAATAATTAAGTGTTGGCTAGTGATCCTTTTTCGCCATGTTGTTGTTATTGTTTATGTTTTATCAATTGGTATCAGAGCCATGGTGAAGAAATGATGTTGGTGGAGGCTCATATCGGAAGAGAAATATTTATGGGAAGAGAAAGATTAATGAGTGAGAAAGAAATATCTGATCTATTAAAGCCTGATGTATTTTTTTGATACATTGGAGACATAGATGCGCTGGTTGTACTTCCTTGCCAACTCCATGAATGAATAAAACAAGCTATAGTGTAGTCTCTTTCTGAATATTGCAATTAGCTAGAGTACAATTGTATTTTAGTGTTTTTCAAATGAGCATTTATATTATTGATCGTATCACCACTATATTAAATTCCTCATTATACCACAAAAAGTAGAGAAATTAGAAGCTCAAGGACTCCCTGCTGCACATCATCAGTTTTAGAAGGATGAAGAAATGCTGAGAGATTGACTTTTACCACACTAAAACCCTCCATATCTATCCCAAGATATTTGTTGCTTGTAGAAACCACATTGTCCATCAATGATGAATGTACTTAAAAAACAAAAAAAAAATTGCTTCGCAGTCGTTCCTGACCCCTATCGAGAGCATTTTGCATTCCAGGATTTGAGGTGCAGACCCATCGTTCAAAGCGGATTCACCAGATCCATAACTATCGAGTCCAGAAACAAGATGGCTTAGCCAGATCTAGAATTACTGAGCCAACGCATCATATTGAATTTGCATGAGATTTTGCAACAGATCTATTGGAAATCAACATCAATCACATTAGCAAACTGCCAGCGATTTGAGATCTATGTTAGCAATCTATCACAATCCAACAATTCCAGCGATTTGAGATCTGTATTAGCGATCTGTCACAATCCAACAATTCCAGCGATTTGAGATCTGTGTTAGCGATCTATCACAATCCAACAATTCCAGCGATTTGAGATGGGTGTTAGCGATCTATCACAATCCAACAATTCCAGCGATTTGAGATCTGAGAGTAGAGGAGAAGAGAATTTTGGTAATCAGTTAGAAAAGAAGGAAGGGTCGAGCGTATTTGTGTTGAGCTTGTTGCATGCTATGGAGATTTTGCTACCCACTGTCACTACCGTGTTGTTGCAGGTGAAGGAGCCACAGCGTGGAGGAGTATCACTAAGAGGGTGACTGCAAAGGAGATTGTAACAGTGCAGGAGCTCGTAATATATGCATGCCTATAACAGAGTGGAGGAGCCATGATCTTCTTCTAGCATTGAGTTTGCAACTATGTTAGTGTGGGAACAATAGTCCATTGTGAAGCATTCATATTGGTTCACATAGATTGGCGTACGGACTGGGGCGACCTGTGTGTTTCCTTCATAAAGAAATCATTGTATTCTTATGTGAGATCGTGGTCCAGGTGAGATCACAACGCTGTATAGATCAATGTTTCTTGTGTTGAAATCTGTGGTGAATTGGGTGCCTTTACCATCAACCTAGGAGTTCATTATATTCAAGATTTGAATCAATCCTAAGATAGCTGAAGGAATTGTTGTCAGTCGAAGTACAAAATTGTTGTCCAAGAAGCCATAGAGTCGCCTCTTGTGACGAGCGCGGAGAGGTGTAAAGTGGAATCGTGATTTTTGTTTTTGGGACATTGTTCTGGTGAGGCAGATCTCCTTTCATCTCCTGTAACACGTCCTATTATGGAATTAATACACCGCTCCCTATTTCCATTGATGAAGAAGGAGCTTGCAATCCTGATGCACCTCAGGTTTCTAAGTATTATGTTAATGTTCATTCCACTCATGAGTACCGACAATAATTTTTCAGTTGAGAAGGAGCGTAGTTACATGGTTCATGGAGGGAAGGGGGTTTCAACAATGTTTCTCTACTGGATGGTGCTAACTTGTGCAACTGATGTAGATGTCTGATTGTTTCGCCTTAACTTGCTCATTTCAAATATTACTTTATATCTCTATAACTTTATGAACGTGGAGTGATTTAACTTTATGAGAGTGGAGTGATAAGAAGATTTATGTGAAGAAAGTGATAACTGGATTTATGTGGGGTGATAAGAGATTTAGAAAGTTTAATTATGTAAAAGGGATTGAAGCCTTGATGTGTGAGGGAGATTGAGAAATTGAGAAATCTTGACTGTAAAAGGGTTTGAAACTTTGATGAGAGTTTGGTGAAGCTTTTTCGCCACAAGAGTATCGAGTTATTTGTATTTAGGCTTTGTCATGAGAAGGATACTATAATAAAATTGAATTTTTTTCTCAGTGTCCTAGATCTTCCCAAAATTGAATAAGGGGATCTTAGGTACACCTTGTGCTTGTGTGATGGTGGTTTTCTCATGATTGCTTTATGTGGTGATTTTGTGTATAGTTTTGACACTTGTAACCAATTGCATAACACAACACACACAAAGTACTAAGTCAAGCAGTTACAATCAAGAGCATATGATCAAGCATTTACAAGCAATCAAATCATATCAGTCAAAGCAATAAAATAAAATTAATCAAAGGAGAAATTAAAATCGTTGCAGCAATGGACACATCAAGCACCTAATATTCAAGGACTCAAACTTCATCAAAGTAGTCAACTTTGAAGATCAACTATAGTTATTTTGTAAGTATCCAATCAAATCAAGTTGAATTTCTTTGTAATTGGGTGCATTCTCGATTGAGCCTGACACCCAAGATTCATTGTCATTTTTGAGTAAAATTGACTAGGATGAGTACTTGAAACTCAAATCATTGTAATACTTTGGGATGCATTTTTGGTGGTAACCAACATCCTCAAATTCTTGTAAGAAAGCAAAAAGAGTACAAGTGAGAATGAAACAAAATCAAGCGAGTGCAAGCAATTCAAGTGAGCGAGTTGTAGATAAGCCTTCTTTTGTCCAGTCAAGTTGTAATAAGGATCTACCTTCACAAGGAGACCTCATTTAGTGTTTTGAAATGGCTCGAAATCTTGAATTATTAGAGTTACTGAACACTCTAATAAACACCACTGAAGACAACATAGTGACATTGAACAAAGAAAATCTTCAATCAGTGCTAACTTGTTTGCAAGTGACGCAAGATAAAGTTAGAATTCTTCAATCTCTATCCCAGCTATTGAATGATGAGTTGACTAATCTCAAAAATCAACATCCAGTGAAGTGTTCTGAACTAGTTTTTGTTCAGCACAACCCTCTCTATAATGATGATGATGATGATGATGTTTTTGGTCAACAGTCAGTGAAGGAACAACACAGTGATACAACTTCAGAATCAATTTCAGATGAAGTTGAATCTATTCATGAACCTACATTTCAAGAGTTTTCTTGTGATTTCAGTGAAGAAAACCTTTCAATGATGCATCAACATGCAGTAAATCCACTTCCACGGATTTCAAAGAAACAGGTTCATAATACTCTTTCCAAGCCCATCATCAGACCTTGGGAAGAAATCATCTACAACAAAAATAGAATAGGACTTGGATATGACAAGGAAGTTACCTTTCATATTCCTGATTATTCCAGACCAATCAAGTTCCAAAGTGCTGGATTCCTTCAAGAAGCTTCACTTTCACCTGTTCAAGTTCATCATCAGAATGATAAGTGCCAACATTGTAATCGAGTTGGTCACAAGGAGAATCAGTTTTTTGATCTCCATCCTTGCCAGCATTGTGGAAAGCATAACCATTCTTCAGAAAGATGTTCAACATTGAAGAAACCTACAAGTTGAAGATTCATTGTGAGTGGATTGATCCTTGGAAATGATCATCAACAACCAAACGATTATATAAGTCTTACCATATAATTCAATCTTGAGTAAAGACCAATCTTTTATCACATAACATTTTTGTACCTCACATAAGTGGTCCCCTTATGGCATAGCTTTCGAGCATGGCCCTCATGGGATGAGATAACATGTGGTTTTTTCTGCATGCCCACTTTGTGTTGTACTCAAATGGAACAAGTATGGTACTCTCTTGAACATAGAAGGGGGGGGGTACAATGATGTAACTCTCATGCACCTTAAGGGGGGGAGTTCAAAATTCTAGTGAAGATGGTTCATGAAAACACTTATGGTCTCTCCTTTTAGTTGACAAAGGGGGGAATTGATTATGGAATTGAAGATGGTTTTCAGACAGAAAGTTTCGACAACATGGATAGTCAAAGCAACCGAGGATTTTTTTTTTTCAAACTAAGTATACCAAAGAAATTCTAAAGAGGTTTAGAATGGAAGATTGTAAAATAGTTACCTCTCCTATGAAAACCAGTTGAAAGTTGACCAAAGATGATGATTCAAAGTCTACATACCAGAGGAAATACAAGACAATGATTGGTAGCTTACTATATGTGACAAAATCCTGATGATATGTAATCTAGGCAGTTGGACAGGTAGTATGATTTCAAGAAGCACCAAAGGAATCACATGTATTAGCAGTGAAGAGTATTTTTAGATATCTCAAAGGAGAAAAAGAGTTTGAATTATGGTATCCAAAAGGAAACGATCTATCGCTTATTGCCTACACAGATTCATAGTGGGCAAGTTTCATTGATGATCAACAAAGCACCAGTGGAGCAGTGTTATACTTGGGCGAGTGTTTAGTATATTGGATAAGAAAGAAACAATCATCAATATGTTTATCTACAGTCGAAGTGGAGTATATTGCAGCAGTAGGATGTTGTACTCGAGTTCTGTGGATGAAACAAACTTTGACAGATATGTAGGTTGAGTATAATGATTCCATTCCAATATATTGTGATAATACAAGCGCCATCTATATCTAAAAAAACCCGATGATGCACACCAAGACAAAGAACATTCCAATAAAGTGTCACTTTCTATGGGAACAGGTTGCAGAGAAGAATATCAGAGTTGAATATGTGGGCACAAAAGAACAAGAAGCCTTTGATTATCTTCTCCAAAGACTCGAAGTAATTTCTACTCCAAAATGAATGTTATTGAATGCTTATCTTATATGTCTGATATTTACATGAGGAAGAAACATAAAGAGGACAGTTTAGGTTGGGAGATCATTTTCAGGAAGAGTTCAGTCAGGGGGAGCATCCCCGGATGAAATGATACCTTTTCCATTGATGACAAAGGGGGAGAGATTTATCAGATGCAAGTGTAAATGCTTGGAGAAAGAGCATTGAGGAATGGTTCCAGGGGGACATATGGTCACAAGATTAGAATGAGTGATATGAATTTAGTATTGCATATAAGTGTTTCCATCAATGTCAAAGGGGGATATTGTTGATTAATTGGGTTGGTTTTCATTGATGTCAACCCTTGAAGAAAGTATGGTAGAAAATTCTAGTAGCACAAAGGTTTAGGTAATGGACCCAAGTTTGTTTGATGGGTAATGGTATGAGTTTTGCTATATTTGTAGGAAATACTATTCTATATGGATAGTGCATGTCATTCCATTTCCAATGGTATGTGAAACGTCACATAACTCCTCACGGTTAGAGAGTTATGGCCATGTGAAGTTGGAGAACCCTCATGAGTCATCTAGAAGCCCCAAAAGGTCAAAGTAGTCAAAATGGTTGCAAAAAAGAAATTATTTAATAAATAAAGTGAAGTGATGAGTGTACTATAATTCAAAGTGGATACAAAATAATTATTTAAATAATAAAGTTAATGGAGAAATTACTAAGTGGACAAGTGGTTAAGAGTGGAATAGCCCTAAAATAAGGAAAGTGGGTTAAGATTGTTAGAAGGTAAGTTAAATAATAAAGTGAAGTGATGAGTGTACTATAAGTAAAAATGGATATAAAAGAAATTATTTAAATAATAAATTTAATGGATAAATTACTAAGTGGATAAGTGGTTGGAAGTGGGTTAGCCCTAAAATAAGGAAAGTTGGTTAAGATGGTTAGAAGGTAACCCCTTGAGGAAGCTACATGAAAGTATAAATAAGAGGCAAGGGTATCTCATTTTTAATCACACTTGATCATATTGAATATATAAAAGTTACTAAGGTAACCAAAGGATATCTAAGCCGAATTTCAAAGGGAAGGTGAAGTAAAGAAGGCCGAAATTCAAGGGAGGATAAATTCTTTTGATGCTGCTTTCCAAGGTATGTTATTTACAGGTCATCTCACCATTTTCGCAATAACATTTTTTGTAGAATGATTCATATCGTTAAATTGGGAGTCTATTGGGGAAATACATCCAAGTAATTGTGATGAAAAATTTATCTTGTGGGTCATTTTATTTTTGGAGTTACACTCCGTGGAAAATAGGGTTTGTGGCTCGTCCTGAAACTAGTCTAAAACAGGTGTTTCAGGTAAAAACGTCATAAATTCTTCATAACAAATCCAAATTTAGTAAGACCAAATGTATTGGTTAGACTATGGTCTGTAGTATGATATGTACCATATTTATATCCATACAAAAAATATTCCATGTGGGGCACTCTCTACAATTTCATTCTCTAGAATAATCCATAATTCAACAAGGTATGCCATTTTTTCTATAACTCTTTTTCTGATAGGTTCAAAGTAGTGAAACCTGGAGAAATTGCATAAAAGACACTAAAAAAAATTGTGTACTATTTTTAGATCCTTATTCATTACAGGTACATAGTTATGATTATTTCAAGTTAGGGTTGTTGACTAATCCAAAATTAATCATGTGAGACTAAAGTAAAGTTTGAAGAAAATGTTATTCTCTTGTTGTTAAAGTTAAGGAACATTTGCAAGTACGTGATCATATACACCAGGTCTATTACAGAGTTACAAATCATATTTGGATGATGAAATTTATGAGGGATTTTGGTTGAGTTACATGTTGGGTACATGGTTGAGACAAGTAGTTGATGAGTTGGCACATACATGAGGTGTATAATTGATGATGTTGGTAAATCTTGATGAGTCACACTTTATGTGTATTTGATGCATAATTGGTACATATTTGGTGCATGGTTGATGCACTCGTTGATGGTACAGGTTGAGGTACAGGTTGGTGCATGGTTGATGCACTTTTTTATGGTACAAGTTGATTACAGGTTGTTTGGACAGGTTATTGTGACAGGTTATTTGTATAGGTTTGGTGCATGGTTGATGCATTTGTTCATGGTACAAGTTGAGGTACAGGTTTATGTATGATAAATGTTGGCATAGGTTATTGGTACAGGTTGTTAAAGGTTTATTACAGGTTGATTGGTACAAGCTTACAACATTATATCTCACAAAGATAGTGTGACAGTGGTTCCATCATTCTACTTCTACGTCAGGGCAGTTGAACGGGGTGAGGATAGGTGGTTGTAGAAACCTTTCGGTTGTAGACAGACAATATAGGGGGTTGTAGCCTCTTTCTTGTTGTAGCCAAATAATTGGGGAGTTGAAGCTTCCCTCAGGCTGTATCCTGAGAAACTAGGGGGTTGGAGGCTCCTTCCAGTTGCAGCTGGAAAAAAAAGGAAGTTAGTGCTTCCAATGAATGTAATACTTAAAGACACATAAGAAAAAGTGTTACATAGTTTTCTCTTGCTTTGGTTTTCCATGTAAAAACACTAGTGTATTGTGTATGTGTATGATTGCTCATTTGTTCATTGTTTATTTACTCTGCAACTATTGGATGATAATGCTACAATTATCTAACACTTTCATGTTGTGGTTAAAAAGGATTATTGTTGTATTACTGATTCAGCCCCCCTCTCAGTAATCCAACACATCATCATTTAAATCAAAATCTATTTTCTATGGTTCTTCCTTACTCGGTAGGACTTCTTGTTTAACAACATCCTTCATTTCTCTAAATACCACATCTCGGCTATACACTACCTTCTTAGTTTTTGGTTTATGTTGTCACTCTGTAATTTCCAGAGGTTGTAGAAGAAAAGACAGAGGTAACTACCAAACCAATTTGGAAGTTGGGATCTATCCCTGCCAGCTTCAGAGAGGGATATCTCTATAGGATTTAGATTTGTTTGAGTTTTAAAATGTTAGGCTAGTTATAACAGTTCAATTTTTGTTTGTTTGTTTGAAATAGATGGCTAAAAGAATGCTTAAATTTCAATTGGGCTATGGGGTCTGTACTTAAAGATGAGGATCAATTTCATATTTTTATACATTTTTCACCACAGGGAAGGGTAGTAAAATTGTTGGATCTATTTAATTCAAATGAAATGTATAAGAGGGAAAAGAGGGGAAAGTCCACTAAGTAGAAGAGCATTTAAGAATTCCTTTACTTAGTTTCAGATGAACAACATGCAGATCATTAAAAAACCAGAGACATAGTATAATAAAATAAATTATGTTCTTTTAACTTTCTTTTGATGATTAGAATGGAAATCAAATGAAAATATTACAGAGAATGGAAAAAAATTGAGCAAAGAGGGAAAGCACATCACAAACAATCTAACACAATAATCCTGTGAATAGGCCTCTTTTATTACTTGTCGATCCTTTGAAAAAATTACACAATATCTCTTGGGTGCAAAAATCAACCAATAATACTTCGAAGAGAGAATTATTTATAAAACTATTTAGATGAGCTCCTGTCATAAATGATTAGGATATTATGGAGGAATATCTAACTAACTAGATCTCTAAATACAAAATATAGGGATTTGTATATTTGCTTGGATCTCTTGTGTTGATTTGGTGGAAGTGGTTGGTGAATCATCTCTTTGAATTTAGTTGGCTTCTCCATGTTTACTAGAACACCAAAACTATCTCTACTCAAGTAATGTGAATAGATCTTCCACCTCTTTTTACCTGGGATGGAAATCTTGAGTAATTTCCTATACATTTCATCCATTTTTGTATACTTGGAAAAGGTAGGCTTAGTGATGAAGATATGCTTAATCTCATGCTGGATACTCAAGTCTAATTGTATTGTCTCCAGGAAATATTTACCAGTAATGCTTCCTTATATACTTCCAAACTTTGAACTTCCCTTTTCCACTGTGCTCATTTTCTGCTTGTAATCAGGCAGAGTGATCAATTTGTCATTCAGTACTAAAAATCCAGGAATCCCTTTCTTGTGTAGCACCTCAAACTTACTAAAGAACCTTTGCACACCTATGTACATCACTTGAGCTTTTCTTCCAGCTGCAACATCAATACTTTCTTAATCAAGACCTTCTTGATCTCAAGGACGATCTCTGTTCTATCCTCAATTTCTAGTTCTTCTAGCTCCTACTTGTTTTTGGAGTTTAAAAATCTGATACGTTCAGTGGCCTCTGTGGGTATTTATCCTAACTCTTCCTTGATGATCTCAATTTCTCCGCTGGCTTTCTGTACCAACTCATGCTTTTCAAAAATGATTTGTATGGATGGGCAAATTTCTCACATTGACTTGTTGATATTTATCCATATGTTTTTCTTATCTTGGGCTAAGTTATTTTCCATGGCAGTATATTTCCCTAATTGTTGTAACTATTGTCTAAGACTTTGAGACTTATGCATCTTTGGATGGTGACTGGCCTGGAACATTGAATTCAACTCCTGCAAGTTCTTTACCTCTTCCTATATTTTTCTAATCTCTTCCTATTGTCCCTTGACCAAGTTTCGAGGAAACATTGGTCGTGTTTGACCACTTTTGGGACCTCGATAGGATGGTCAAAGATGGTGTGCCCAGGTAGAGAAGATCATGGGATATCACTCATTTTCCAGGCTTGTAGACCCAACAAATGGTTCTAGGGTTTATGTAACGGGTATGAGATGTTGGCCCATGGGTTGACCCATGTTTTAAGCCTTTGTGTAAAAGTATAAATAAGTAGCTAGCGATGTAAGAAGTACTAGAATCGACTTACTGCATAACTACTAGTGGCTAAGTGCATAGTAGGTTAATATTGGCTCAGTGAAAGAAGTTGTAAGTGCATTGTTCAGACAGAATGTGTAAGACTTTGTGTTATCAAGGAGTTGGCTTTGTGCCTTGACCTGATTTTGAGGAAGGTGGATCTAGTGCGCTCTGCACAGATCACCTGTCCACTATGAAGTTGGGCTCTATGGATTTTTGCACATGAGAAGATGAATGTAAGGAGATCTAAGACTAATAAAGAATAATAAGTTGGTGGGCGTAGCCCCACACCGGGGTGAACCACGTATATCATGTGTCTTGATATGCTTTTTGCAATGTTGTTTATGTGATTATTTGATTACTGTTGTTGATGTTATGTATAATGAATGCATCTATTGGTGTAGCTTAGTGCTTAATGATTTGAATGAATGATAGATCTGAGCTAATGTTATGTGCTAAGTGATGGAAAGTACTTGATCTATATTGTTACTACGTCGATCTGTAATAAGGGTTTAATATGCAATGTGAATAAGGCTCAAGAAGTAATGAATGTCCTTGGCTAAGTTCTTTTTTAAGTGTTGTAATCACATGTCTATGTCCCATCTTGGTTGTAGACACCTGAGTCCTGCAACCCTTCCTTCCTCTACCTCGGGTGAGACTTCATCTGCTTCACAGGTGTTGCTGAAAGGGCTGGTAGTTAGGTTTTTGTTGGTGCAATGTTGAAGCATTGAACCCTAGGTCTTCCCCAATGCCAACACTTCCCCTTGGATGGACATGTCTTCCATGGATTTTACAAGTTTGTCAGATGCATCTGAAACTTGTACTAGGATTGCTGATGGAATTTTTGCTCATGTGGATGTTTCTATTGTGATGATTCTTGTCAGAGGGACTGCCTCCAATGGGATCATGGCCATCTACACATTCTTTTCATTTTCCTTTATCAATTTATCCATTTCTACTTGCATTTATCTTATTTGAGCATTATGATCCATAATTAGCTTTATCATTTCTTCTTTGTGGTCTTCAGTCTTAGCCCCTTATTTGTCTTGTGAATCTTCTGTCGCTGGAAGATTCAACTAATTTCTTAGAGATGTTATATCAACATTCTTATTTTTTAAAAACTTCTCTGTTGCCTTGACATTTGTTGGGTCATAACCAATCTTCAACACCAATTCTTCTAATGATTTGATTTTGTTGTCCTTGGCCAAATAAGATATCTTCTCCATCTTTAATTGGGATTGAATATTGTTCAGGGATACCTACAACTTAGAAGAAGTCATTGAGGTATTTTTCAAGGTTGAGAATATCATCTCTCCTCTCTACCTATGCATATCCATCTCGTCCACTGCATGGACATCCTTTACATCAAACTCAAAGACAATCTTCTTAAAGTTTCCAACTATTTTAGGATGGGGAACTTGTGCTTGTAAGAATTCCATTTTCATTATTCCTCTTTAGGTCTCAAAGGATGACATCAATCTGTGTTGAGAAATGGAGTTCTTCTTCCAAAAATGAGCATAGGCGTTGTTGTTGAGGAGCTCATTTCTTTGCTTGATCTGTGTATACTTGTCAAAAATGTTTGACTATGTTTTCCCATGAGTTTATTCAGCTCTCAGGGTAGTTTTTGGGTATTGTTGAGATGTTGTTGATGATGTAGACACTGTAAACTGACTATTTGAATATATTGAAGAGTGTGGTCCCTCCAATACTATGGTGGACTGCATTTGTCCTTCCTTGAGGAAATCTAGTGCATAACTGGTCTTGGCCCTCTTTCTATAAAATTAGAAATCCTCAGTTGATACCTCTGTGGCTGAAGGAGAAACATCCTTCCTTGATCTCTTCTCTACCTGATTTTGGAGTGTGTTAGTATGTGAACCAGTTACAGGGGCAGGTTTCTCCTCTAGTTCTTATAATGTGTTCTCCTGCCACTCTATCTGTTTCATGTATTTCTCCACCTATGGCATCTGTGTGTGTACATAAGGAGTACTCCTTTGTTTGATTCTGAGTTCAACGATGACATCAAATGGTTCATATGCCCAAGTGGAACCCAAAGTAAACCTCATTTGTTTCAACATGTTATATGCTTCTTCTCCTGTTGATCTACTATTGCTGATGAAAGGAACAATATAAATCTTGATTCTGAGCTAGGACTTCTTATTTTCCGCAACAAAGTGAATGTCATCTAAATTCACCATTTTCCTTATGTATTCTAGTGAAAAAATACTCACTGGGAGGTATTTGGGAAATATGTAGGGAGGAAGATCACACCCATATACTCTTATCATTGAATGTTTTTGTTATAAATACCAATCCCCTGTCTTAGCTTGATCAGAAAGGTGCAAGACTCTCTAAATTTCTTCACTGATCCTTGGCTATGTGCGACTTTTGAGCATGCAAACAAATTCATGAAAGAACTAGTCTATGAAGTCCTTGAAGCTCTACTCTGTTGAATTTTTCCTCACCAATGAGGTCCATGATGTCACTGCCTATGGTATTTCTTCCTAGTTTAATTTCTGAAGTGCACAGGGAAACCTATCTGACTGAAAAAATAAAAACATATAGACTAGAACTGAGGAATACACGAACATTCCTTCAGTTGGAAACCTGAATAGTTGATCATGACTGTTATCATCCATAAATTGAATGAAAATAAATTTAATTAAAACTCTTCTTCCATGGAAACTATGGATCGAAAACCTAGAATAGGTTCATCTACCCATTCATCTGAGTAATAACCTAACAAGTAATAAAGCATAGAAATGATATGGTTGGATTTGATAGTGAAGATGGAAGATGAGCAAGGTGAATTTTTCTTGGGAAATTGGGTGTCTTCTGGGAGAAAAATCTCAAAGATCTAGGCTCTTTGGGGGAATGTGAGTTTCTAGTACAGGTTGTTTAGGGATTGAATGGAGAATAGGATCGATGGGTCATTTCTTGGGATTTGCAACATCTGGTCAATAGCTTCAGAGGTGATTGTGAACAGAGTTTCATCGGAGTAGGAGACAATGGCCCTTTGGCTGGGAAAATAACGAGCTTGGCATTTGAGGGAAAATTTGGGAAAATGATGATTTTTGGGGAACATGTACAGAGGTAAATTGGACTCCCAGAGTCCAATTTCATCACGCTAGTTCAGAAAGATGTCTTTTAGCCATGAGTGCAATTCAAAGAAGTCGAATTCTCACCTCGATGTTGTGATTTTATAGTCTTTATCCACCAAAGGGATGTGGTCTAGGTCGAAAGGAGGGGGAAGGATTGGGTTCTCATACGTATCGACATATTTGGCCTTGGGGGCCATGATTGACAAAGCTTGAGGTAAAATAATGGAAAACATCTAATTACCCGGGGAAATACATCTATTAACGGTGATAGGTTGTGATGGTTAGATTGATATCTTGGTTCGGCGTGGTGTCCATGATGTCTGTATCAGAAAATGGCATTACATGAGGTGAAACAAGGTTTTACAGTATGTTGGAGGTGTCATTTATGGAACAGGGTTGTTACGAGGTGGATAATGGTTATAAGGAGTGTTTTAATTGGGTAACAGGTATGTAGGATGGGACAAATGGAGGGTAGTAATAGGGTTACGGTGGTTGCGTGAGGTGAGTGGTATTGGGTGGTGCTTTGGGTAGATTTTAGACAAAGGGGGGGTAGGTGGTACGAGGAAATAGGAGGGG
>JZKD02S2061760.1:287966-323528 GCA_000966675.3 Picea glauca | reverse complement strand
TTAAAGGAAAAAATGTGGAGGGGGTCCAAAAAGCATTGAGGACCGTTGATTTGCATGATGATATATGTCATTGATCGAGACCTGTGCGGGAGTTAACGCTACAAGACAAAGTGTCCTTTCTGCTAGAAAACTTAGGATAAAAATATCCACTAGGTAGCGCTAAGCTTTATTTTTGCCACTTTACACCATACTTTTTTTTTCCTAAGCTAAAATAACCAAAATTAATCAAATAAGGGGTATTTTGACATCCCCTTTCAATTTTCTTGTGACCAAATCACCTATCTTATCTACTGACATAGGCATCTAACATATTAATCTAGCTTAGACTCTTGGATTAATTATTACTCTAACACTTTGACCAAACTTATTCTCTAACCTATCAATACAAATTTAAAAAGTTTGATCATAATTAGACAATATGATTCAAACTAAATTTATTTTTGGTGGGGTTTTTTATTTTTCCTTTTATTTTCTTTTTCTTTTCATTCTTTCTTTTATACCCTATTTTCATTTTTTCTATTTTTATCTTTTTCTTTTTCTTTTTGGAAATCATTTGCATAATGAAATATTATTTACAATGTAAAATGATTGGAGGAAGAAATTTCAATCACCATGTGATACTATGAAATATAGGGTTATAACAGGTTCCAAAAATTATAACCTTTGAGACCATATTTATATCCAATAAATATACATTGTTTAACCTTCTTATCTAGCTTACTCATGTTTTCCTTTGGAACATGAACATATGCATCACAACCAAATACCTTGAGATGTGTGAGAGAAGGTTTCTTACTAGTCCATACCTCTTGTGGATTCTTGTCATCCAATGTTGATGAGGGTAATTTGTTGACCAGGTAACATGCAGTACCCACTGCCTCTGCCCAGAATTATTTCCCTAACCCGTCACCACTGAGCATGTACCTTGCTTTTTCCATCAACATCATGTTTATATTTTCTGCAACTCCATTCTGCTAAGGCGTATATGGAGTAGTCTTCTACCTTTCTATACTACACTTCTTACATAATTCTTCAAATTTATTCCCACGAAATTCTCTTCCATTATCTGTCCTCAACACCTTAATTCTTTTCTCTGTTTGATTCTTAACAAGATCCTTAAACTCTTTAAACTTGTCAAAGACTTCATATTTATTCCTGAGGAAATATATCCAAGTATTCATTGAGAAATCATCTATAAATGAGACATTGTACAAAAATTTTCCCAATGATGGGACAGACACAGGTCTAAAAAAATCATTGTGAACTAGTTGTAAAATTCCTTCTGCCCTCATTGCACTAGAGGGGGATATTACCCGATTTTTCTTCCCATATACACAATGTTCACAGAAATCAAAATCGAGAGAGTAGTTAGACATACCTTGAACCATACCTTTACTGTGTAGTAGTTGAAGACCCTTCTCTCCGATATGCCCAAGTCTTTGATGCCATCTCTTTTGTCCTTGTCTGTCTTGCAACCAATGGTGTATTTTATTAATGTATATGAATTATTACATTTCCTAGGCACTCTATACCCTTTTCAACTTTACCGGTTGTTGGAAACAAGCCACAACTAAAAGAAACACTATTTTGGGAAAGAAGGCATGCACAAGGGAAGTGACAAGTGGAAGGAAGAGAAGCACGCGCACATTCTTGGAATACCTAATGACGTTAGGGTTAGGGTTTTTGCAATACATTGTAATGGTTGGTGAGCTAGAAATGTATAAATATATATACCTATGCCTCATAGAGGGAGAGACCGATAATTAAGAAGAGAGCAGAAAAGTAGAGACCAGAGTCGAAAGGGATATAACAAGTCTAGAGGAGGAGTCATGTTTCGATAGATAGTTGTAATATTTTTCTATACGACCTAATTTTGTAAGTTATTGAGCTGGAGAGGAGTAACAAGGGCATATCTTGAGGGTTAGATCGCAATATGAGGAGCCTAGTGTGATCTAGTCTACCTCATAATAGATCTCGACCTGACTGCAGAGAGTTGTAAAGCGCACAATGTTGTATTCATGGAACTGCTATAATAAAAGAGCTTGAGAGCTAGATCTTTGTGGACATAGCCTAGGAGGTGGTGAAACATAGTAAAACCTATTTTAGGTGATGAATGCATGTATTTCCTTACTGTTTTAGTAGTTCTTGATGTGTTAAATTAATGAAGTGATTATATCCCATGCATAATCATGAATGACATTCTATTGTGTTAATAAGTTAAAATAGAACTCTCAGCTTACAATTCTCATATCACCACTCAATCCTGGGCTGCAAACACATGAGTATTGTAGCCACCCATTAAGACTATCTTAAGTGAGACTGTGCAGTACACTCTATGCGTTGTGTTGCCTTCTAGTTTACCAAGAGGGCCGATAGTTTTAGAGGTTTTGTTAGAACTCCACTAGACATGAACCCTAGATCAATCAAGTTGAAACTTAAACATATAGATAAGATAATTAACCAACAAATGGTTTTTTTGGTTGGAATAGTAGAGGTTTGAGTAGATAGGATCTATTAAAAATTTGTGAGATCTGTGGAAGGTGGGTAAAGAGAATATTGAAGCGGACGATGAGAAGGAGAAAAGAATGAGCTGCTAGAAGGGGATGTTGAGACCGTGGAATCCAACAAAAGAAGAGATCAAAATATGGCCGAAGAAAAAATAGATAAAGTTTGCACAGAAAGATAACAAAAACCCTAGAGTAACACCGCACAAATATATTGAGAAATACATGTTTACTGATTTGCTTGAAGTCTTTTTCTATGATTTCCACACTTATTGCAGCAGTGGATATTAAAGTTGAAGGATAACCACGCAATGAACTGGATCTGACAGTTAGAGTGGACCTCAATATAAATTGAGAAGTTACACCAGGTGAACAACAAATTCACCCATGTAGTAGATTTGTGGCTCGACGATATTGTAGCAGGCTTTATAACAGAGTTCATAGTGGATACAGTGAAGTCATACAATGAAGTGGAGAAACATTTTCTACATGGACCTAGAGGAAGGTATATTAGATCATTGTATACATATATTAAGATACTACTATACAACAAAGGGGTAATGGCAATGGATTCAGACAACTAAACTTCCCTATGTGCATGGGGGAAGGGGGGACGCACTGACAGAAAGAGGAGCAATGGAAGGAGGAATAGATAAGGGAAAGAAGGAGGAACCCTTGGACCCAATCATGATGGATGATGACTAGATAAATAAGATCATGGTGACAACTATAAAGACGCGTTGTGGAGTACCCTAAAAATACAAGGTGAATACCAAGAAGAGAGTCGTAGCTGTGAGGTAAGTCTTGGCGAGTGATGAAGAAGAGGTAGAAGATCTCCGAGATGTGGAGTAGATTGAGCAAATCCTTCATGAAACATATGAGAGAAATATGAGAGGTCCAAGAGTGGGAAGATAAGGTAGAAATCCTATCCATATTAATGTCAGTGTGGAACCCATGAACCCATGTGTGACTAATGCACCAAAGAGAACACCACCATTTAGACAACTGAATTTTAGGAGAAGAAAGACAAGAGGAAGTACATCTACACAGAGAACAACAACTGGAGGAGTCAGTTCAGGAAGAACTAGTCAATTATCTACACCGTGTGGAGGTAGTAGTTCATCATTCAGGATGGCAGGACATGATCCCATCATCGAGTTACCTGAATTCAAAAGAGAAGTGTCGGAGGACCCGAAAAAATATTTGTTTATCTGTGAGAAGATATGGGAAGAAAAACAAATCATAGACGAAGATAATAAAGTTGCACAGCTAGTGATTACACTAAGGGATCACGCACTGGATTGGTATATGAGTTTAGCTACAAACAATCCACCAGGGACAACCAGAACAATTGCGGACATCAAGAAATTGATGATAAATGAATTCCAGAAGCCAAGTTTAGAAGATCAGTACATGAACAAAATGATCTAAATTAGACAGAAACCAAGAGAATTTGTATGGGAGATTGACCATATATTCAAGTGACTGAAAACAAATTTGAAATATCTCATGAACGATACGAAGCACAAGAACTTGTTTGTTAATTCACTACTACCACACTTGAAATACCCATTGCGACAACAAAAGTTTCAAACACAGGAAGAGGCTCTACAAGAATCCCTGCAACTGGAAGAAAACTAATATCAGCAAATGGATCCAGCCATCAAAGAACTGAAGGAGGATTTGAAGAACTTAATGTTACAGCTAAACCAAAACAAAATCAAGGACAAATGAGAAGTCTCCTAGTGTACCACATGCAGGATGGAAGAACACCACAAGAACGAATGTCCAACATTCGTGCAGTATATGGAAGAAGGAATTATAAATCCATTACCAACAGGAGGACTATGGTGCAAGATCTATAAGAAACTAGGTCATGATCCATATCACTGCCCAATGATGCAAAAATACCATACAGTCCCAAAGAGTTCATATTGCAACTTTTGCAAGTCAGTGGGCTACGACGACAAAAATTATAGAACTATGGAATTGATGTGAGAGAGGACATCAGATGCATACAAGGTGCAGGCATAAATGATGTCTGGGCAAGCCACACCACATTTTAACCAAGTTCCATCTCCATACAACACTACACAGCAGAAGTATAATACTATGCAACAACCATATAATACCGCGCAACCATAGTACAACATAGTGCAATGGTCGTACAATACCGTGTAGTACAATCACAAACCTCAGTATAATGTTCCGAGAGGATATCGAGAGGAGGATTCAGAAGAGGGAGAGGACCAATGGTATGTCACAAATTTCAACAACCGGGACATTATGCAACGGAATGTCCACTTCCACCAACAACTTGTATGTATTTTCGTAGATTGGATCATGACACGGAAGAATGTCCTACATTACTAGGGAAGATCCAGGAAAAGAGGAATTAGAACAACCATAATTTTCAATGGATTTCAGCCAAAGCAATGGATCAAGGACATAACGTCAACATATTTATGTGCATAGGAGATAAAACACGAAGTGACATAGCCCAAAAAGATCCAGTACAACACAAGTGGGTCAAGAAGAACGTCGAACCAAGGACACAGTTCGATGTGTAGAATGAGAAGGAAATATTTCAACAATCCAGATAAGAATTCGTGAAGCAAGACACGACGTCAACTTCAACTATGCAATAGAACAAGGGAGACTCAGAGTACGATATGCCTCCATCATTGGATCATACCAAAGAAATGCATCCCCTAGGAAAAGTAAGTACAATCATGTGTAAAAATATTGAATGATCCATTCGTTGTCAAAATATTGCAAAATATATTAGAAAAATGTAACATAGAGACAGAAGGAAAACCAGAACAAAAAACAGCCAGTCACCTACATACAAGGAGAATAACAAGTAGGGAGTTCAGGATGAACGCCAACATCAAATATTTCAACATGGGATATATCATACTGGATCTAGGATCTGAATTCAATGTATTACTAAAGAGGACATGGAAATGTATGGGAGAGCCCACATTAGGATATTCACCTATTCAACTGAAACTATTAAACCAACACAGAGTCCTACCCATTGGTAGACTGAAAGGAGTGACAATAGACCTAGATGGAGTGTGCACCAAAGCAAAATTTGAAGTGATTGAAATATTGGACGACACAACACCATATCCATCATTGCTTGGATTGGATTGGGTGTTTGATAACCAGGCCATAATCAATTTTAAAAAATGAAAAATGACATTTGAATTGGTAGAATACAGGGTTATTGCACCATTGGACCTGTCAAAAGGGGAAAGGTTTGTAGAACCTACTTATTTAGACTTATAGGAAATCAACCAGTTGTACATAAACACTGCGTGCAATGAGGATTACGTAAACCCAACTGCAGATGGGATACTCATTTGGCAAATAATTACTTCATGTGCGACAAACTCATATACAGGTTTAGAGAACTAGAAAAAAAGGCTACACGAAGTTTCCACACAAAGGTGTGCAAGAATAGACTGCGCAATAAGATGGGTAGGAAAAGAGCTAAGGGAACAACCCAATTTCCAGGGAGTGAATAATCTAGAAGTATTATTGGCACATTTGAGGATGAAGTGTTGGAAAATCAGAGACTCTTAGCACTCGATATAGCACTCAAGGCCACACCTGCAAGATGGTGGAACGCACACAAATAAATAATCATGGATTGGTACCAATGTAAGTGGTTACTACACATAAGGTTTGGCGTAGAAAATAAAAGAAACAAGCAGCATAAGTGCGATGGGTAGGGGGGACCAGCAAAACACTTGTAGATATGCAGAACATTGTGGAAGATGACACCCCTAGAGGAATGGCCTCATCATTTCATACACATGTTAGAGGGGATACCAACAAACTAATATACAGACCAGGAACTGTGCATAGGAACTTCGAACTGGACAGTACTAAAACAAAATTTTACAGTCACTTTCTCATTCGAGCATGAGAACCCCAACATAGATGAAACACTTAAGAAGATAAGAGGGGTGATATTCATTAAGGATATAGAAGTCGAACTCATAACATAAGAACAACTACTCAACAGACAAATAGTTAAAGGATTGTTGTCATGCTACCACGTGCAGGAAGAAGCGCTAGATGAAGGCGATTTGTGCAATATTCAGATCGAGGAAGCAGAAGGCGAAAGAGAAGTGGAAGGTCCACCTCTATAATCATAAGTAATTGTTGCCCTGATCAAGGTGAATAAAGTCAACATTGGTATAGTTGAGGATCACAAAATGACCAACATTGGAGACTATTGGGATGAACAAATAATAGAAAGAATAACAAAGTTATTGCATGAGTACAACGACTTATTCCCCACAAAATTTACAAAAATGAAGGGTATAGCAGGAGAGCTAGGAGAAATGAATATACCACTCAGGGTTGAAGCAAGAATGATCAAACAATGACCATACAGACTAAACCTGATATATAAGAAAAAATTTAAAGATGATATTGATAGAATGCTCGAAGCTGGAATCATAAAACCTGTGGAGAAATCAGAATGGATAAGCCCGATGGTATTTCAGGAGAAAAAACAAGACAGGTTAAGAATATGCATCGACTTGAGGAAGTTGAACGATGCACGACTACATGACCCGTTCCCTACACCTTTTACAGATGAAGTGTTGGAGAATGTAGGAGGATGCGAAGTTTACTCATTCACTGATGGATTCTCAGGCTACCACCAGATCAAGATAGCACAAGAATACAAACACAAGACCACCTTTGCTACATAGTGGGGATATTACCAGTACATAGTCATGTTTTTTGGACTGAAGAATGCACCAACAATATTTTCCAGAGTATTCATAGCTGCATTTAAGGAATTTATCCACCAGTTTATAGAAGTATACTTGGACGGCTAGACAATATATAGTTTGTTCAAATACCATGTAGAGGCCTTGTGGCTGATGTTAGAAAGGTGTGAGCAGTGCCAGATATCATTAAACATCAAGAAGTGCATCTTTGGAACACCATTTGGGATACTATTGAACCATATAGTATGCAAACAAGGCTTACTAGTAGATCCTGCAAAGATTGGAGTAATTATTAACTTGCCACCACCAAAGACAGTCCCTCAACTAAGAGTGACATTGGGACACAAGGGATACTACATGAATTTTGTCAAAGGGTACACAGAAATTATTGCACCAATGGAGAAATTGTTAAGAAAAGATACAAAGTTTTAGTGGAATGAAGATTGTCAACACGGTCTGGATATGTTGAAAGAAAAGATGGTCACCATACCAATACTAGTATTTCCAAACTGGGAGAAGACATTCCATGTACACGTAGATGCATCAGCCATAACACTTGGAGCTATTCTAGCACATCAAGGAGTGGGGTGTTTGGACCATCTTATAGAGTTTGCGAGCGGAAAACTATCAGAATCAAAGAAGAACTACAATACTACAGAGAGGGAAGGCCTAGCTATGGTCTATGCACTACAGAAGTTCAGACACTACTATTTGGGAAAATATTTTAAGATGCTCACAAATCACTCAGCCCTTAAATACCTAGTAAACAATCCAATGTTGGGGGGGAGAATCTATCGATAGTTACTATTGTTTCAAGAGTTCGATTTTGAAGTAATAGTCAAGCCAGGAAATTTGAACGCAGGGCCTGACCACCTATCAAGGGTCACGAACGGAGAAGAACCTACAAATTTAGAGGACAATTTTTCGGAGGCACAGTTATTTTCAGTTCAGATCACCGATGAATATTTTGTAGATATCAATCAATACTTGAGTACATGTACTGCGCCATAGGAATATAACACCGTGCAGAAGAAGAACATAGTAGTTCGGGCTGCAGACTATCAGTTGATTGGAGGACACTTATACAAAATGTGTGCTGATAAATCTTGCGAAGATATGTTTTAGAACATGAAATACTAAGGGTTTTATAAGAAGCCTATGAGGGAATAGTAGGAGGACATTATGCAGGAGAAAATACTGCGCAAAATGTATTGCGCCCAAGACTAGGGTGGCCGACCATTCACAGAGACTTGAAAGAGTACTTTCAGAGATGTGATGTATGTCAGAGTGTTGGTAAACCCAATAGAAGGGAAAAAATGCCATTACAACCACAAGTAACGTTGTAGGTATTCGATAAATGGGAAATCAATTTTGTGGGACCAACTAACCCACCAAACAAAAGGATAGGATCAAGGTACATCATCACTACGACATAATACCTGACAAGATGGGCAGAAGCAGCACTAGTGAAGGATTGCAGCGTAGAAACAACAACACACTTTCTATTTGAACAAGTAATCAATAGGTTTGGTTTCCCAAGAATTTTGATGAGTGACCAAGGCACTCACTTCATTAACAACACTATTAAGGATATGAATGAAGAATTTGAAGTCCATCATCAAAAGAGCACTCCTTACCACCCATAGGAAAATGGAACAGTAGAACCATTTAACAAAATCCTCGAAAATGCACTGACAAAGATTTGTAATGTCAACGGGGATGATCGAGATCTCAAAATACCAATGTTATTGTGGGCATACAGGACCACATGCAATAATTTGATAGGGTACATGCCATTAAAACTGGTATACATACAAGAACCAATGGTGCCATTAGAATTTCAGGTACCCAGTATGCATGTAGTTGCGATTACACACATGATAGAACAAGGCATCGTATAAAACATGTTGAATTGATTGTTGGTCATGGAGGAAGATAGGATGTTAGCAGGGTTCCGCCAACAAGTTCAGAAAGAAAGGGACAAATCTTGGCATGACAAACATATCAAGAATAAAAATTTCAAGGAAGGATACCTAGTGTTGACGTATGACAACAAATCCATTCAGCATCGAGGAAAACTTAGAATGAACTAGTTAGGACTGTACGAAGTAAAAACTGTCACAGATGGGGAAGGTGTATAGTTGAAATATCTAGGAGGAGCATAAATCAAAGAGATGATCAATGGAAGCTGAATGAAGTTGTACAAGGACAGTCGACCCCCCATAACTTGAAAGTCACCACGGAGTTTGAAAAAAAACAAAAAAACAAGCAGGCTAGTAAATGGTACCAATAGAGGTACAACACAAAGAAAGGAGAAGGAGAACATAGACTTAGGAATACAAACCTGGTGAATACAAGGAAAATGGTCAGTTCAAAATGGAAACAATCTAGAAAGGTAACGACGACAAAAGAAGTACTAAATGACGAAGGCAAGTGGAATTGAATACCGGAAATGATCGACAGGACGCCGCATTAATTGCACCAACTGGTGACAGCAAGGGAGATTAATGGAAAGTACGAAGGAACCAAAGGTTCATTGAATCCATAATGAAGGTACCATCTTCGACAAGTTTCATATGATGCCCATAAAAAGAAAGTATGTGGGAGAAAAGATCCTATTGTGAAATTAGAAGAGACAGAGACTGATAGAGCATACGAAGCATAGAGAGAAGCTCATAGAATTTGTAGAGGACATTGATCTCAGAGAACGATCGAATTTCACCACCATGGAACAACCCAAAAAAGATGAACCGAGACAGACTACTAGAAAATCCAAAGTTAGGACCAAAGCAAAAATACAATCGCAGAAAAGCTAACAACAACTGGCATAAGTCGTTAATGTAGATGAAATCTCACCACCGGACACAACACCAGTTAACCCCACACCCATTGTGGAGGAAAACCAATAGAAAACACCAATAGGCATGAATGTGGATACTCCATAAGAGGGATAGGGCCAACAGAATGATGGCTCAGGCAACCAAGTGCAACCAAAAAATCCTGAAGAAGCCTCGAGAGTCAATGGGACAGCTACAAACCAGGAAGCAACGATCGAGGTAGATGAATCAAAGACAACCATGTCGGAACATCCATAGGAGGGATTAGTGGAAGATTTCATGGTCTAGTATGAACAGTATGTTGAAGAACGGCCAATGGAGGTTGGAAACTCCAATCAACCACCACCACAAAAGGAAAAACACATAGTACCTAGGTCATCGCGCAAACAACCCACAGCAACAATTTTTTTGTCGCGCATACCAGAAGGGGTACAGGTGAAAGCAGACTTGCTAGATTATATCAAGAAGATAAAATACTCAGACCATGATGTAAGGGATACAGACAAGTTCCCAGAGTCCGCGAAGAAATTTTACCTATAAACAGTGGGTGTAAACCCATTTAGGGAACTGATTCATCAACCACTCCAGTGGGCAGTAGGATTGGAAAAAATGGTGATTTTAGGTCTGTTTGAACTACCACACTTTGGAAAAGGACAATATGCCAATAGTTGCATCAAATCATTGATGGAGGTCACACATGGTAGAGATATATGGCTGGAAAATATCATCTCAATAGACGTAGAGCTCATTGCACACTTCACAAAGCTGCCATCACGGGGCATGGATCCCGCACAATTTCTTGATGATAAGACAAAGGAGAAAGCATTTACTAAGGATATGAAAATTAAATATGGCACTAAAAAGGGGACATGCGGAATCATCATCAAACGTATCAGTGACGTCGTGACAAAGATGGTCGCAAAAATCATGGTCTGCAAGCTGCTCAAAAAATACCGCAAGGAGGAATTCTCGGTCGGGGTTGTCATAGTTGCAACATAGTGTGTTGAGGGCACCACAGTTAGTTGGGCCCCTTATGTGTTGAATTTGTTTGTAGATGACTACAAGGATGCACAGGATCTGGGAACAAAATTTCATTACTCATGGTTGATCATGTTGATATATATTATGGGATGGAAGGAACCGAAATATGTATCTTTCGCCACCAGACCCAAGACCAATCCTGGAGCAAGATATTTATCGCTTGGCGCCACGTCAAACGCTAGGAAAAAAAATATGAACGTGTCTATATTCGAATGATATCTTCACAATCTACAGGAGACCATCTCCAAACTATGGAGAATAACATCGTAGCCTGTTGAATATTATCACGACATAACTAACTTCAAGGCCACTTGACATGTGATGTGGATCCAGGTGCAAAAGGACTCCAACAAGTAGTGGCTACAACTACATTATTTCATCATGGAGGGAAACATAGAAATGGCTATCAAGGATTGGGAAGATGATTGGAGGATCTCGGTCCTCACTCGAGACATACCTGCAGTGGCACAGAAGGAGGAAGCAAGGCAGGAACATCCACATGATGAGGAAGCAGAGAAGGAAGAGACACAACCCCAAGGAGTCACGATGTCCAAGAAACTAAGGGTATGATAGACCAATCCAAAGTAGATAAAAGGGGGGACATATAAGATAGGAACCTAGAAGGGGAAGAAGAATAATATGAACCCACCCAAAGTACAACATAAATAGGCCGAGACAATGCAGGGGACCACATCAAGTCCTAATCGACAAGAAATAGGCCCAACTAAGTGACCAACTACTCAAATAGAGGGTGCACGCCAGAAGATGAAGACACAGAGAACATCTCCAGAATACACGATTATGGAGGATGATACAGAAATGGTGGCCCAAATGGTTCAGGATCGCACATCCGAGGATTTTGAGAATGCTGTGTGCCATAGGGTCAAAATTCAAGAGGAGCTGGAAGACATGCAATAACTCCTCAAACAGTTCAGGGATGCACAAGTAACCAACAACAACATGGAAACAGGGCCATCAACATCACAGACAGGAGGAGAACCTGAAACATGTGAGTGGGATACAGTCCATACAATACCGCGGCCATGTGCAACATTTCACATTACACCTTGCATGTTGCGCATGGACGAGATCGTGGGGAAGACACCCCTAAAGGACTTCTCTCATTACAATTGGTATTTCCACGGATACCATCGAAGGCTCTACATAAACTACAGGATAGTGTTACCTAGGAGGTACAGTCTCGCACATGCACAGAAAAAGTCAAATTACAAAAGGTAAAGGATAAATGGAATGCATTGGAATTGATATATGGGCAAGACAAGTTCAAGACCAAAGAGAAGAGAGAACGCATGAATGGATTGGAACAAAAAGTGTTTAGATCTTACGAGAAGATTCCAAATACTTCACAGAGGTACGAACTAACAACAACATAGAATATTGATCAGATTTCATAGACAATCGATCAATATTAGTAAGAGATCGAGAATCTCCATGAGCAACTGATCGAGAATTGGATCCAGGAGATTGATGGGACTCAGAAAGGCCTAAAAATTAATTTTCTCATAATGGCGTCAAAACGCACATGTGTGTAGGCCTCACGATACAAACCCAATGCAACTTTAATGGGATCAAACAAACGTCATATGCTTCAGATAACGCGATCTTTTCATTTTTCCAAATAGGCAAAAAGTAAACACCGACGTAAGCATGATGTCATGCTGGCGTGGCAATGTTTGGAGGTGACATGTGGCAGTTGGTCGTACAACTAACGTGGTAGGGTACAGTTGGATTTTGATGTGGTAGGTACAGGTGGACCAATCTGGGAGTGACATGTGTCACCACTACAAGGGTGACATGTGGCACACTCGTATAGCGTACGAACGACACATGGCAGATAGTGATTGGGCAAGTGTGTTGACTAGGAAAACATGTGGTCAATCAGATATTGACACATGGCATTTACTTCAGCGCATGTAAAAGCTCTGCGTGGCCCATTCATGGGCTGCCACATGGAACCCATTCATTGGCTAAAGTTTTCTTGCAAACAATTGTTGGAGTCCACCAAGTTCTACCATGTGACCTCTCCACTGGGAGAATGACTTGGCAGGGTTGGGCTAGCCACTCCACCCTCGCTATGAGTCTTAACTGTATATGTAACCATACGTATTTAAGTTTGAAACAGTGGTATGTTCGGGCGAAAAAGGGTTGGGGCCTAGCCTCATCCCTCAGCAATCCAATCGTGCAATGTGACTAGAATCCATACCTTCCACCGTTTGGCATGCGGGTGGAGTGTTATCCTCATCGTTTCACCATGGAACAATGCAATGTAACCACAGTCCACACTCTCGTGCTTTGGCATGGAAAATATGGGAGTTATCCCTTGATCATGGTGACATGCCATGTGACTCGGCCTGTAAACGGTTAGAACAGAGTAACAATTAGCCACATTTGATCAAGCTAGCCCGCCGACTAGGGGGCTTAACCACTAGATTTAATCTAGGGGAATTAATAGATTAGCACGTGGAGGTTTGGCCCGCGACTACATGTCCACCACCATATAACCAAGGGCCGAGAGTAAAGGGGGCAACACACCCAGCTTAGCACCTGGCCGCATGGGGACACCCTATATGACCAGGAGCGCGGAGACCAAGGGGGATGCGTCCTATGTTTTGGCATAAAGTGGGTTTTGAATTTGTATTAAAATATTTTTATGGATTATTAGCCTTATATTGGGAGATTTAGTCCATTATTAAGGGATCTTGGGCCCTTTTTGAGGCCAGATCTTGGAGAGAAGTTGGGAGATGGTTACAAACTTCAAATCTATATAAAACAGGGATTCTTGAATCCATGAAAAAGGGGATTTAGATTAGGTTTATGCTGAATATTTTCCAAGCCAAAGCCATTTTTATGCAAGGAATCTATTGTGGAGAGAACCTTTGCAGGTCATTTCTAGGAGCTCCGACCATCCGATTTCAGTGTCGTCATTTTTGTTGGGTTCTAGAGATCTAGTAGAACAAGACCAAATCAGTTTGTAACTTTTTTGGCTCTATTGTGATGTACCTTTAAAACTTCAAACAGAAATTAGAAAACCTTACCCACTGAGACAAAGGCTTGGAGACGTAAGCGATATCGCTGAACTCAATTATCACTTTGGTGTTTATGGTTTGTTGTTCTCAAGCTTATGTTCAGTTCTATACATTTCTTTATGGCTATCATGTTTACACTATAATTCTTCCTCTTTCATTCCACTTCCTAAATGGTTAATTAACACATGCATAATAACTCAACCATTGTCGTATAAAATTTATTTTCGGATCAAGTGGTATCAGATCTAGTTGATGTTTGGATTTGAGTTTTTCATGTTAACCAGGGAAAAGCTACATTGTGGTGAATGCGAGCTTGTTGAAGAGAATCCATTGATTGGATTGAGAAAGAGAACTTATCATAGTGAGAAGATCGCATCGAAAGAGGGACTTTCTCAGGATGAGAAAGAGTTTCGAAAAACTTTATTCTCCATGTTGGAGTTGATGAAGGTTTTGTATGAGGATTAGTTGGAATGAAAGAGACCAGTTCTTGGTGAATCTTCAAAGGGAAAAAATGAAGAAGGAGAGGATCCTCCTCAAATTCCTCCTTCACCTCCATCTTCAACTCCTTCTTCTCCTTCTTATTCAAGTTCAAGTTCTAAATCCCTTGCAAAGAAACATGTCAATAAACATAAGAATGAGATGCCTTTACTAAAACTTGATGTTAAATTCGAATTACCCATGTATGATGGTGAAGTTAATGTAGAGAGACTTGACAATTGGGTCATACATATGGAGGTTTATTGCAATGTGAAACATATCAAGGATTAGGAAACTCAGATCAATTTGTCATCACTTAGACTTGCAGGCACAACACTCATCTGGTGGAAAAGGAAGTTGCAAAATGGCACACAACAAGTGGGTAATGTATTTCCGTCATGGAAATTTTTTATTTCTGCACTTAGAAAGAAATTATATCCTTTGGGTTATAAAGAGAAAGTGTTAATTGAATGGCAAGCTCTTAAACTAAGAAAAGGACAAAGAGTGCAAGAATACACAGATGGATTTTGTAAAATGGAATTGATGTTAGATATTCCTTTGCATACGCAAGAAACTCTTATGAAGTATAGAAGAGGTTTACCTGCACATATTCAAAATACTTTATTCATGTTTGGACCTACTAACCTTGATGAGGTTTATTTTCAAGAAACATACATTGAAGAAGGGAAAACAAGAGTTGGTGTACCAGGGGAATCGTCTTCAAGGAAAGAGGACAAACGAAAGTGGAATGGAAAGGAGGAAAATTCAATGGTAAGAAAGGAAGAGAATCCCTCTTGCAAGCATTGCAAGAAAAAAGGGAATGATGAGGAACGTTGTTGAAAATTGCATCACAAGAAGAGACCGAAGTGGTTCAAAGAGAAGAAAGGGAGGCAAACAGTTGCAACAACAACATGACCCACAAACTTGGGATCAGATTCAGGTGATGAATCTAAAGTCTCATTGGTTGGTATGGCAGATAAAATTGGTGAAGGATTTCATTGTAGAAGTAAATTGTTTCACATAAGGGTCATCATGAGGCACACTAAGGTTGACACGTTGATAGATAGTGGATCTCAATCTAACTGAATTTCATAGGAATTGGTTAAACAATTGGGATTAAAAACATAGATGCATCATAAGCCTTACACACTTAAATGGATAAGAAACAATCATCAATTGCACATAACAAAGTAGTGCACATTAAAATTTTCAATTTCATCTAAGTTTGTGGACGAGGTAACATGTGATGTGGTGCCACTAGGTGAATGTGGAATGGTCTTAGGAAGTCTTTACTTGTATGATCGTAAAGAAATCCTCTACAGGGAAACGAATCAATATTGTTTAACCAAAGCAGGTCAAGAATATGTGGTTCCTGCTTATCATTTAAAGGCAAATAAATATCTTAAAACTATGGAACAATTAAGAAAGGAAACATAATCAAGAAACAAACCTATAATTGTTTCAAATCAAGTAATCTATCTTAAGCAAGAACACGAGAGGATTGTAGAATGGAAAATCAATCAGAATTTGCTTCAAGATAAGCTAATGTCGTGCAAATATTACAAACATATCAGCTCATTTTCAGTCATATTTTTTATGATATCATTAGTAATGTTGTCTACATGGATGATAGTGGCTTCAGTAAGATGAGATAGGGTACAAATGGCTAACAATATGATGTCAGTTATCATGACTATTTTATAGTTGATCTTGATGAGACAAGTGCACAGGACAGAGTTCAAAGACAGGGAACAACTCGGGTGGCCTAACCCAAACTTGATGACTGGTCAGTAACCTTTTGGGGACCAAAAGGTCTTTAGTGGGGAGGTGTGATCCAGAATTGGATCCAGGAGCTTGATGGGACTAAAAAAGGCCTAAAAATAAAAGTTTTCAGAATGGCTTCAAAAAGGACATGTGTGTAGGCCTCATTGATAAGAAACCAATGCAACTTGAACAATATCAAATAGACATCGTATGATTCAGATATCATGATATGTTCATTTTTCCAAAGAAGCAAAAAGTCAATAGTTAACAGGCCAAAAATTCAACATTGATTTCAACATAACATCATGCTGACATCATCATTATAATGTGGCAACATATGGAGGTGACATGTGGCAGTTATTCATACAGATGACGTGGTAGGGTAGAGTTGGATGCTAACGTGGAAGGTATAAGTGGATCGATCAGGTAGTGACATATGTCACCACTGCAAGGGTGACACATGGCACACCCGTATGGCATACGTACGACATGTGGCAAAGAGTGAATGGGAAAGTGTGCTAACTGGGTAGACAAGTGGTCCAATCAGATATTGACACATGGTGTTTACCTAGATGCATGTAAAGGTGCAACGTGGCCTATTCATGGGATGCCACGTGCACCCATTCATTGGCTAAAGTTGTCTTGCAAAAATTTGTTGGAGTCCACCAGGTTCAACCGCATGACCTCTCCACTAGGTGAATGACTTAGTAGGGTCGGGCTAGCTATCTCGCTTTTTCTCTGAGTCTTAACCGTATATGTAACCATGTGTATTTAATTTTGAAATAGTGGTATGTTCAGGTGGAAAAGGGTTGGGGCCTAGCCCCAGCCCTCGGCAATACAACCATGCAATGTGACCAAAGTCCAGGCCTTCCATTGTTTGGTGTGCGGGTGGAGTGTTAGCCCCGTCGCTTCACCGTGGAACCACGCAATGTAACCACGGTCCACACTCTTGTGTTTTAGCATGGAAAATATGGGAGTTAGCCCTCGATCACGATGACATGTCGTGTGACCTGGAATGTAAACAGTTAGCGTGGAGTAAGGGTTATCCATGGTTAGTCGGGCTAGCCCACTGACTAGAGGGCTTAACCACCAGCTTTAATCTAGAGGGATTAATAGATTAGCATGTGGAGGTCTGGCCCACGGCGACATGGCCACCACCATATAACCAAGGGCCAAGAGTTAAGGGGTCAGCGCCCCCAACTTAGTGCTTGACCACATGGGGACACCCTATATGACCAGGAGCATAGAGATCAAGGGGGTTGCGCCCTATGTTTTGGCATAAAGTGGGTTTTGACTTTGTATTAAAATATTTTTATGGATTATTAGCCCGATATTGGGAGATTTAGTCCATTATTGAGGGATCTTGGGCCCTTTTTGAAGCCAGATCTTGGGGAGAAGTTGGGAGATGGTTACCAAATTATGATATATATAAACCAGGGCTTCTTGAAGCCATGAAAAAGGGGATGCAGAGCAAGTTTACGCTAAATATTTGCCAAGCCAAAGCCATTTTTATGCATGGAAGCTATTGAGGAGAGCACCTTTGTGGGCCATTTATGGGAGCTCTGGTCATCCGATTTCAGTCCCGTTAGTTTTGTTAGGTTCTAGAGATCTGGTAGAACAATACCAAATCAGTTTGTAATGTTTTTTTCACTTCTTTGATGTACTTTTAAAGCTTAGAACAAAAATAAGAAAGCCTCACCCACTGAGACAAAGGCCCAGAGACGTAGACGATATTGGCGAACTCCATTATCACTTTTTTGTTTATGGTTTGTTTTTCTCATCCTTATGTTCATTTTTGTACATTTCTTTATGGATTTCATGTTTACTTTATAATTCTTCCTCTTTCATTCAGCTTCCTAAATGGTTAATTAACACATGCATAATAACTCAACCATTGTCATATAAAATATCTTTTTGGATCAGAAACTCACACCTACCACTCCACCATAGGTAAGGGATCAAAGGAAGCAAGAGGAAATAAAGAAATTACAGGAGATAGAACGACAGGTCCACGCAGTGGCCGACCTGTTCGACAAAGAAGCACAACTCTAGACGAAATTAGAAGAGGATCAACAAGTCCAGCAGTGGGACAAGGAAGAAGTAAGGATAAGCGTATCTATCCAAGATCTCAAGAAGAGGTAGAATACAATGTCCATAACAGAGCACGTCAGAGGGGCACAAGATATGAAGAGATTACAGGTAGAACTCACCAGTGCGCAGTCGCGGAAAAAGGAGCGTCAGGCTCAAATGGAACCGCTCCAAGAGAAAGTAGCATATGTCATTGCACATGCAGAGGAAGCCAATACATATATGGCACAAACCTAGGCAGAGTGTTCAGGGTTGATTAGTGACGATATTGTAGCACAGACAGTAGATGCACTGAAGGAAAATATCATTCAGGCTCAAATGCAAGCAGCGGAGCTTAGAGAGAAGTTCTAGATGATCACCAGGGAGATCGATGAAGCCCACAAAGGTTAGGTGGCTCGGGATGAGCCACATGTTAGTGTTGGGTGCCTGTTGGAAGTAGGACAAAGTGGAAGGAAAGAATATTTTAGGAAAGAAGGCATGCACGAGGGAAGTGACAGTTGGAAGGAAGAGAAGCACACACACATGCATGGAAGACTTAATGACATTAGGTTTAGGGTTTTTGCAATACATTGTAATGTATGGCGATCCAGAAAAATATAAATATAGATACCTAGGCCTCATAGAGGGAGACACCGAGAATTAAGAAGAGAGAAACAAAGTAGAGACCAGAGTTGGAAGGGATATAATGAGTCTAAAAGAGGAGTCATGTTTTGATAGCTAGTTGTAATATTTTTCTATATGACCTAATTTTGTAAGTTGTTGAGCTGGAGAGGAGTAAGGAGGGAAGATATTGAGGGTTAGATCGCAGTCTGAGAATCCTGGTGTGATCTATTCCACCTCATAATAGATCTTGACCCGACTGTGAAGAGTTGTAAAGTGCATGACGATGTATTCACGACACTGTTATAATAAAAGAGCTTGAGAGATAGATCTTTGTGGACGTATCTGAGGAGGGTGTGAACCATAGTTAAACATATGTTAGGTGATGAATGCATGTATTTCCTTACTATTTCAGTATTTATTGATGTGTTAAATGAATGAGGTGATTATATTCCATGCATAATTGTGAATGCCAGTTTATTGCGTTAATAAATTAAAATAGAACTCTCATCTTATAATTCTCAGATCCCCACTCAATATTGGGATGCAAACACATGAGAATTTCAACCACCCATTAAGACTATCTCAGGTGAGACTGCGCAGTGCACTTTGTGTGGTGCGTTTCCTTTTGGTTTACCAGGAGGGCTGATAGTTTTAAAGGTTTTGTTGGAACCCTGGTAGATATGAACCCTGGGTCAATCAAGTTGAAACTCAAACATATAAAAAAGATAAGTAACCAACATTGACTCACCAACATAAGTCATAATTACATAATACATTCTAGTTGATAAGGGTTAAAACTGGGGTGTTACATCCCCCTCCCCTTATTTTGGCACTATCCTCAATTCAGAACACAATTCCAATGTTATTAACATTACAAATCTAGGCCCTTTGGCCTTAATCCACATAGGCATTCAATCCAACTCTTATATACATAGGCACTCTAGCCTAAAATTAAACATGTATACATAGGAATTCTGACCGAAAAAATGTATAATGATCTTCGGAATTTATATTTATGGTAGTAGTTCCAACTAGCAAGTTCTCCTTCCCTCTCATCCCTGCACAACACAAATAAGTGAACCCCTTTCTCGGCCATGCAGTCCCTCAGGCTGTTCCACTTCTCTCTAAGGCTCCAGTGTACTCAGCCAGGAAGTTTTAGAGTTGTGGCTTCCATAACTCCAACTGCAACAAGTCCATTGGAATTTTTTCATTCTATGCCCTTGTCATTCAGTTTCTCTAGCATCACCTTCTTATTTTACCTCATAGTCTGGTACTTTTATATATCTTCTACATTCATTGTTTTCCTACAACATTTTGAATCAACAAGCATGTCAACTCACAATTTGGTGCATAAAAATATTTATTTTGTTCATAATTTAAGAGTACATTTTTCATAATCCAGTACAATACTTATCTGTGTGGTTCATGGATATGCATCCATATGGATGCCTCGTTAACTTGGATCATTTCTTTCCTTGCATACCCATTGTGTGCGTGATCCCAATCAATAGTTTACAAGAACTATCAAAGTCTTCTCTTCCTTGTGGTCACTCACCTTCCAGGCCCAAGCCCGAGAATTCCATCTTTTGTTTTAAAGTCCCTTAGGTGATCCATATTTCCTAGCCAAGGTTTTCTTGCACAAGAATATTTCTAGATACTTTATCGAGTATTACAACCAAGGCGACTCTTTAGCTTGTGTTACCACTACACAACATATTCTAGGGAGATCATGGCTTACCACGGGGTTCTCATGTCCCAACAATATCCTTGTCCATGATTTCCAAATTGCATATCCAACATCTCATCTATATTATACACACACAATCATCATGATATATCACTATAACAATTTTCAATCATAATGTCAAATTTGTTTTATACAAGAAAACAAAATTTTCCCAAGCATGAGCTTTCTGCTCATAATGTTTGGCTTCTATAGCTGTAGATATTAGTCTTCCATATGGCTTACATCCCTTCCATATCCAAGACCATCTTACCTGCAATTTCTTGATTTACATTCATTCAAAACAATTTGTCAGTAATTTATTAAATTATAATTCCCAAAACTATTTTATATAGGAAAAAAAAATTCCGCTTCTACTCATAATAATTCATCTCTTGCATCAATAGGCATTGGTATTATCTCTTGCATATATATATATATATATATATATATATATATATATTCATGGTAACAAGTGATTTGAGAATTGTTTACAACTACAATTCAATTACTTCCATCAATTCTCGACATTAAACTGAATTTGAATATTGAATGGAATGAACCCATTATTCTTTACACATGTATTATCAGCCAATATTTTCTTTCTTCTATTCTGAAAAATTATGTATTAGTATATCTACCCCAACAGAGTTTTTCTATAAATTATCATTATGTAGCTTCTTTAACCCACAACTTTCTTGTTGTAATATCTAACAATCCCTGAAGGGTTTTCAAGTTCATGAGTTAGCAATACTCACATCATTTCAGTTGTTAGCATAATCATTTCTATGTTATATAACGTATACATGCATTCAACCAAATGTATTCAATGATTCCTTTATTATCACTTGTAACATTTTTAATAGCTCCCAAACTGATTTTCGAATTGTAAAAACAACATTAAAATCACCTTCAACTAGTATTCATATTAAATATAATGCATCTATCCATCATTATGTATTTTTAGCACCCCGATATTTTCATAATGCAACAATTACTTACTAAATAAAATAAAAATCAATGTGCTAATACCCATGGCCACATCTATACAATGCATCCAGGCATTGGCTACATAATACCACATAACTATGATATGCATTCCACCATGATGAATTGAAAGGTTTAGCCAACAATTCAACACATCATCCACACACTTCCTACTGCTTGCCTAACTATTTGGATACCTTCCTTTTTAACCCAAACACAACACCAAGAATATAATTCTTAAGTGTTCTTCAGTGTCGGAAAATATATTGGAGTCCAAACATAATATATACAGTAGATACCATTGAGAACTCACATAACTCTATAGCCCTTTCATATCCAACCATATTATGGTCTCACACATGACTAGCTCTATGGATATTCATTGTTATAGAAGGACTATGTCTCCTGAATTAACCTAGTTATGATCCCATAACCAATCATAACATAATATGAAACTAACAACTTATCTAAATGAATTCTATTATCAACAACATTTACATAATCTAGGCCTTTTGCCATTACATATCAATTTAAATATTGAAAATTAACTGAGGGAATTCTTACCTCAATCCTCTTCAACATGTATGCATCAACAGAAAATAAATGCATACATGCCTGGTTGTTGTCAACCTACATGTTTCTATATGATCAACTGATAATTGTAGAAGCTCATGGATTTCCTCCTTCATCATTAAGATCACCATTCCTGCCACCCTCATGGTTCTTCACTTATATAGAAATCACAATAAACAACAACATCGACCTCTTTAACCCTGCTATATCATTTTTCCTTAATACATGATCTATCATTATTCATACTCAAATATTATTTCATAATAATAGACTATTCTAAGTTCACAACATGTTATATGCATATCCAAGGATGTTCAATTACACATCCATATGCACCAATCATTTACTGTCAGCATACCTACTAATGCATATGCATTTTAAATTCATTGTATGCCTCATGCACTCTAGTGGATTTCTATTTTAATTCACTTATTTATTTATCTATTTATGTTGTAGTTGGTTTTCCTGGAACTCCTTTAGATCCTTGCTACCTTGTGTGCTCCCATTTTTCACTATGGTTCTCTAGTCTTAACTCTTTCCATCCAAGTTCCACTTGGCCATTCTACAATCCAACCAATGTGTTCTATTTTCAACAACCTCTGCTAGGAATTCATATCCAACTTTACCTTTATGAAACATTCCATCACCCTAGAATGAAGTAGCTCAAACATTCCATCACTCTACTAAAACGTGCGTGGAACGAATATTGTTACTCCTAGTTATCCATTAGATTATTTTATTAGCATTTCCTTGTGAAACCATACCTTTCACACTTAATATCATTCCCCAATGGAAGTCCATTTTCATTCAGCGACACATTTCAAGTGAGAGCACATTCAATTTATCTACATTGGCATCATGTTTCCACTGTGAACTTCTATATCATAAGTGGATTTATTTCACACTTAATATTTGTAGTTGTCTACACATTTGTTCCTTCTAGGCTAGGCAGTCACACTTTTCCTTTTATTTCCATCCATGACATCTTTAACCTGCTAGATTCATATCCTATGTGAGGAATCTTTATTTTTTTGTACCTGTAGTTTATTCAGATACTATAGTTGTTGAATAATACTTTTGTTCCACTATTCTTGAGTTCCTTGTCCACCTTTCATTACTTTCTTTGTAGCTCTTGATTTCCTCATCCAAATCATGTAAGCTCTGTCATTCTTCCATGACCCTAAAATCTGATCCTAGACTAGAATTGATCTAGTTATACCTCTAATCCTACCAAAATATGCAAGCAATCATCTGGTTAGAATTATACATACCATACAAAATTGTCAATTAAATTTATAGGTACCTTTTCTGTTTAATTATATCAATCTTCATATTATAAGAGTCCCCTATTATTTTCCTCTAAATCCTCTAAATCAGTTTTCCAATGACTATGCTCTTTCCCCAATCAGATATCAGAGATGAAAGTTAGGGATCCCTAAAAAACCACTTTTAGGCCTAGCTAACACAGAAATTTGAAAACTGCAAAGGCACTTCCTTCAAACCACATTCTAGGTGACCGGGGCTTGAAACCATGGGCTTAATCACCCTTTAGCACCTTGCTCTGTGTTCTTCCATATGGGAGTTTGCGTGAACACCAAGTTCAAGGGTTGGTTTACTTCCAGGATCTGTTTACATTAGCATGGGATGGACACTGGGACCAAGTCCTCCATACTTTAGTCTTTGGCTATTTTCCTCTGTCAAATTTTGTTTTCCCTTAGATTTATGATTCGTAAAGCCCATCAATCATTCCACTAGAAAAAATGGATGGTCAAGATTTAATCTCTCATCGAATAGATGGTCCCACCCCCATTTAGAGGCTTCAATGATATCCACAGTTATGAATTAATTAAGCATCGAGATGGACGACTCTTAACCAATTCATAAATTCAATGCTTTGGGGCTCTAAGATATTTCCATTCCCAAGTATTCCACTTCCCCAGAGTGGAAATCCTACAAAGTAGTGGAAATCCTCCAAAGTAATTACATTGTTCATCCACACTTTAATCGAACAATCGATATTTAATCAAGTGTTTGGACGGACGGTCCTCGCACACTTTATAAATTTAGCGCTCCGAGGCTCTGGGATAATTCTATTCTCGAGTCTACCACTTCCTTGGAGTGACAATCCTTCGAAGTACTTACCCTACTCTTCCACATCTTAATACAACGGTCGAGAAAGGTCTCGAAGGGATCCTAGATCGACAGTCTAAATGCCTTCGCGACTTGGAGCTTCAACACTTTTCAATGATAGAAACTTGGAAACCCCTGGAATCACATACTCCCGGAGATGACATGGCACGTTGACGTCACCTAGGGTGACATGGACACGTGGCACATGTGCCATGTGTCACTCAAAAATGAATAGATTGGGGTCCAAAAGGTATCAAATCCAGGTGACACATGTCCTCAAACAACACCCCTACCACGTGTCATAAGCCATGCCATCAACCACACGTACAATCCACAATCACTGCTCCAGACCTGACGGTCCACGTGACCTCACAAATTTACACATTGGGGCTTCAATGCTTCGAGGCTTCAGGGATTCCGTGCTTAAGTGTTTTTCTCTGCAACATACTTAGTAATTTTTGGATTGGTGAAGTTTCGAAGTCCAAACTTCGCTATCCTTCCACCACTACTAGATCTGATGTCCTGCAACACTCATAAATTCTTTCCCTTGATCTAACAGTCGACGAAAAAGTCCAAGACTTCAGTGCTGTGGGGCTCCGAGTTGTCGAAGTTCAACAAGGTTTTGTTGGAGTTACTTCACATACACCTAGGATTTATTTTTCCTAACGTTTTTCGTTGTTTATTAGTCATTATTCAGTCTCCTATATTTTAGGAAGAATATTCTCTTCAGTTTTCACTTAAGTTTGATCACTTGAGTGGAGTCTAGATGCAACATTGGGATCATCACCATGCTAATGTGCACTTTCCTTGGAATCATCACCATACTGGCACATTACCCTTGATTCCTTGATCTACTCCTCACTACTATATGTTCAGTCAGTTAATTGAAGACTAGTTGACTAGTTAACTCAGTTAGGTGGCAGTTCACCCTCGTAACTTCCTGAAAGACTAGACTAGGTGGCAATTCACTCCCATACCATCTAGTGTCTATCCATATCAATCTAGACCACCACTATGTATCTTTATTTGCTCATGTATCCTATATTATTTTTAAATTATTCACTCTTTGAGTGTGGAATACGGTTAATCATAACTCTTCCCTTCTTTCTCTCTTGCTTCTTATTTCACAATTTCTCTCTGCAAATGTGTGTGGTATTTTCTAGATAGATCTATTTTGTGCAGTTTTAGCACATTTACATGGTATCAAATTCGATGGAATGCTAATCAAAAGATACACCAAATTATTTTTGTAGGTACTGAAGATTGAAGAACATAGAAAAGATGGATTATTTGTCGGAAATACTTCTCACGCCTCATAACTATTTGGAATGGAAGAAAAAAATTCTTCTTCTTCTCAAATGTAGAGGCTTGTACAAAATAACTATGGAAATGGAAGTAGAGCCTGATTCTGTCGATTAGAAAAATGACTTTCTCAATAGAGAAGATATGGCCATAGGAAGTATCTACATGTCTGTTTCTCCTGAAATTTTCCATCAAGTATATGAAGAATCACAAGAATCAAATCCAAATGAATTATGGACCAGATTCGAGGTTCTATTTTGGAATAAATAATATTGTGAATATTTCATGCAGGAGGTTGAACAGATAGAGCCAGAAGAGAAGCCATAAGAAGATCAAGCCTCTTATTATGAAGAGTCTTCTACAAACGTATTTTCACAAATTTGTATTCCAATAATTGAAGATGATGTCTACTCCATTTTAGATTTGTTTTTTGAATTTCATGTGGAATATATATGGCATGCATCTCAAGGGTCACATGCAGACATTTTTCCATGCGCAGTGCATGCATCTCAAGAGACAAAAAGGGATCCACACACATTAGACTTCATTTTGATAGTTTCTGAGATAAATTTGTAGAAAAAAATTGGATATTTGAATTCCTCTCGGGAAAATATCCAATTTCAAAAAAAACATTGTCTGAAACAGAGTCCGAAAAGTGAAGTTATGATCATTTTAAAATCAACAAAATTTCAGCATTTTTTCTGAAAATGGTCGCACGGTTTTCAAAGTTTCATCCAAACTTTATTTGGATATTATTCATTACAAGAATAGAAATTGGATATGTGTGGACATATCAATGATACATCTACTTCATCAAATCCGTGCAGACATCTACATCTTCAAAAAAATCTTGAACGAGCACAAACTTGCATAGTTGCGAGGTCTTCTTGGAGTGAAGGACACAGTTGCTTAGCAACTACTTTTTGTTCCGTCTCATTTTTATTTTTTTTATGCATTGTAATTTGAGGTGGGGTTCCCATGAGGTTTTCCCTCTTTCCTCATTTATTTCAATGTATCGTTTGTATTTGGGTACCTAACATGGCCTCATTTCCGGGACCCATTCTTTATTTTCACCATAGTAATGTTCAGGGGGGGTGTTGGAGTTACTTCACACACACCTAGGATTTATTTTTCCTAAGGTTTTTCCTTGTTTATTAGTCATTATTCAGTCTCCTATATTTTAGGAAGAATATTCCTCTAGGGAGAATATTCTCTTCAGTTTTCACTTCAGTTTGATCAATTGAGTGGAGTCTAGATGCAACATTAGGATCATCACCATGCTAATGTGCACTTGCCTTGGGATCATCACTAGACTAGCGCATTACCCTTGATTCCTTGATCTACTCCTCACTACTGTCTATTCAGTCGGTTAATTGAAGACTAGTTGACTAGTTAACTCAATTAGGTGGCAATTCACTCTCGTAACTTCTTGAAAGACTAGACTAGGTGGCACTTCACTCCCGTAACTGCTAGTGTATGTCCAGATCACTCTAGACCACCATTATGTCTCTTTAGTTACTCAAGTATCCTATATTATTGTAAATTATTCACTCTTTGAGTGTGGAATACGGTTAATCATAATTTTTCCATTCTTTCTCTATTTCTTCTTCTTTCACAATTTCTCTCTAAAAATGTGTGTGGTATTTTCTAGATAGATCTATTTTGTGCAGTTTCAGCACATTTACATGGTATCAAATTCGATGGACTTCTAAGAAAAACATACACCAAATTATTTTTGCAGGTACTGAAGATTGAAGAATGTAGAAAAGATGGATTATTCGACGGAAATACTTCTCACGCCTCATAACTATTTGGAATGGAAGCCAACAATTTTGCTTCATCTTAGATGCAGAGGCTTGTACAAAATAACTATGGAAATGGAAGTAGATCATGATTCCACCAATGATAAAAATGACTTTCTCAATAGACAAGATATGGCCATAGGAAGTATCTGCATGTTTGTTTCTCCTGAACTTTTCCAACAAGTATATGAAGAATCACAAGAATCAACTCCAAATGAATTATGGACCATATTGGAGGTTCTATTTGGTAATAAAGAATATTGTGAATATTTCATGCAAGAGGTTGAACAGATAGAGCCAGAAGAGAATCCATAAGAAAATCAAACCTCTTATTGTGAAGAGTCTTCTACAAACATATTTGCACAAATTTGTATTCCAACAATTGAAGATTATGTCTACTCCATTTCAAATTTGTTTTCTGAATTTCATGTGGAATATATATGGAAAGCATCTTAGGGGTCACATGCAGACATTTTTCCATGTGCAATGCATGCATCTCAAGAGACAAAAAGGGAGCTGCACACATCAAACTTCATTCTGATAGTTTCTGAGATAAATTTGCAGAAAAAAAATTGGATATTTGAATTCCTCTTGGGAAAATATCCAATTTCGAAAAAAACATCGTCTGAAACGGATTTTGGAAAGTGAAGTTATGATCATTTTAAAATCAACAAAATTTCAGCATTTTTCCGAAAACGGTTGCACGGTTTTCAAAGTTTCATCCAAACTTTATTTGGATATTATTCATTACAAGAAGAGAAATTGGATATGTGTGGACATATCAATGATACATCTACTTCATCAGATCCATGCATACATCTACATCTTCAACAAAATATTCAACGAGAACAAACTTGCACAGTTGTGAGGTCTTCTTGGAGTGAAGGACACAGTTGCTTAGCAGCTGCTTTTTGTTCCTTCTCATTTTTATTTTTTTTATGCATTGTAATTTGAAAGGGGGGGGGGGGGGGTTCTATTTCTGTTTTCCTCTTTTCTCATTTTCTGATGATGTCTTTTTGTTTGTTGTTTGGTTGTGGGGTGTGGGTTGTGGGGGGGGTGTGGGGTGTTCCCATGAGGTTTTCCCTCTTTCCTCATTTACTTCAATGCATCTTTTGTATTTGGGTACCTAACATGGCCTCATTTCCGGGAACCATTCTTTATTTTCACTATAGTGATGTTCAGTGGGGGTGTTGGAGTTACTTCACACACACTTAGGATTTATTTTTCCTCAGGATTTTCCTTTTTTATTAGTCATTATTCAGTCTCATGTATTTTAGGAAGAATATTCCTCTAGGGAGAATATTCTCTTCAGTTTGATCAGTTGAGTGGAGTGTAGATGCAACATTGGGATCATCACCATGATAATGCGCACTTGCCTTTGGATCATCACCAGACTAGTGCATTACCCTTGATTCCTTGATCTACTCCTCACTACTCTTTGTTCAATCAGTTAATTGAAGACTAGTTGACTAGTTAACTCAGCTAGGTGGCAGTTCACTCTCATAACTACATGAGAGACTAGACTAGGTGGCAATTAACTCCCATAACTACTGGTGTGTTTCCAAATCACTCTAGACCACCACTTTGTCAAATTAAATACTCATGTATCTAATATTATTGTAAATTATTCACTCTTTGAGTGTGGAATATGGTTAATGAGAATTCTTCCATTCTTTCTCTCTTGCATATTCTTTCACAATTTATCTCTCCAAATGTGTGTGGAATTTTCTATCTAGATCTATTATGTGTAGGTTCAACACATTTACATGTTTAAAACTCTCAGAGTGATAAATCCTGAAGTGATCAACATCGGGTGACCACGATCAGCGATGGAGATCCCTCTATGCCTCCCATCAAATCATACGATTGACGAGACTTTGCGACTTCGACCTTCGACACTTTAGGATTTTCCAGCCTACCAAGATCACTAAAGAAACAAAGTTTCAAAGTCTTACATTTCACGCTTGGCCTCGATCGACGACCAAGGATAAAAAATCTAGATTTGACGGTTGGGATTTAACATTTCCCAACCTATGGTTTCTCCTTTATCGAACATCCCTCACTCACCTTCCCTCTAATCCAACGATCGATATCTCCCTCTATCCCATGGTGGTGATTTCTTCTGAATTCAAAAGGAACAGTCAAGACTGCACAATCATTTACAAAATATATATGACGCTTTAGCTTTTGCATGGACTCTGTAGTACCATTCCTACTAATCTTTACGATTTAAAGGTCATAAATTGATCTCAACCACAAGACTCTGGCCAACAGACCCAGCCCATACCATCTCGATGTTTCAAGAAGAATCTCTGATACCAATATGTAACGTACCCATCCATTCACAGGCTGGGATATGCTACTTAAACATGTTTTGACACAATCATCCCTTAGCAGGAAGGGCACGCTGCGGTCCCAAGACTAATTTCTTTGAACTTATATCAAATTAAAAGGACTTCTCATTAATGTTAGAGGCATGAAAATTACATTCATAAGACAAGATCCATGCTACAACATAAAGAAGTAAACAACATTCCATGCATAACAAATAATCAATAGACAGGCACATTAAAATACATATATCATAGATAATTAAATACACATCGGAATAACATTATACAGAAAACACATAGAGCACTTATATGTCAAGTAAACATTCACCAACTGGCTCCAAACCAAGGACATTCCTCCCAACCATAGAAATTGTTTTTTTACTCTCAACAACAGGTCACCCCCGAGCCAGGGCTATGAATCCACAAGTACAAGTCCTAGGCAAAATCTAAAACACACATTAGTTAGCTAATTGGCTCTCAGTTTTCCCAACCACACAACAAATATGAATTTCCATCTCTCTTTCCTCCTCATCCTGCACAACCTAAAGAAACAGACACCCTTATCAACCATGCAATCCCTTAGGCTATCCCATTTCTCTCCAGGGCTCCAGTGCTACTAGTTAGGAAATATCCCTACTGGAAACTCCAATAATTCTCAGTTGTGGATAGTTCTATCTGAATTTCCATCAATCTCATAACTAACATGTCTTTCATCACTCACAGTAATCCAAGGTGCACCAACTCTTTTCTACCCAACCTGCACAACCCAAGAGAATGGAACCCCTTCTTTGTCATGTAGTCCCTTAGGCTTTCCATCTCCTTCCAGGGATCTAGTGCTTCTAGTCAAGAACCATGTTGGGACTCTTAGGATTTGTAGTTGTGAGAAAACTTAACCAACAACCACCCAAACAACCATTTGTATCCATGCTCATACCAAGAGCACACAAATTCAGCTTGAGTGAGTAAAGGAAAAGGAAGAGTCAAACAGAAGAACGAGAATGAGAACCCCCCAAACATACCAAGGACAGGTTTAAGTAATTATTGGAATTAAGGAACCACTTGGCCCCCCCCCCAAGAGGCTCATGTAACTGTTATTCTCCATTAAAAGAAAAATTGGTAAATAAAATATAAAATAAATACTTATCCCCTTAATCCCCCTCTCTCTTGGAATCATATCCATTTATCTCTTTTGTCCTTGGATGTCTTATAGCCAATGGTGTATTTTATTAATGTATATGAAGTATTACATTTCCTAAGCACGTTGTCCCCTTTTCAACTTTACTAGCTCACTAGCCTAAGACACAATTACATAATACATTCTAGTTCATAAGGGTTAAAACCGGGGTGTTACAATATAGTGTCAATGTTTCATCGAAACATGCACATGATATCTAGATAAAGCAAGTACAAACAAATCTTATCAAGAAAGGATTAGATATTCAATATGAAATAATGAGAAAATATATTCACACTACTCCAATGAGCTGATCAATGAATGATGATTGATACATAGATGATTATCAATATGATCAACACGATACAATGAATGAGTGGAATACACTCATATATATGAGAAAACATTCCATAATTAAGAAAAGAAACCAAACAAGTGGTTTTACTTAGGAATGCATGTATACATAATAGTGATGATCTAAATAGAAAGTTCAAGGCTTCAAGGCCTCCATCATGAAGGTATTAATAATGGCCTCCATCAAGGCCTCCATCCTGAAGGTATTAATAATGGTCTTCTACAAGGAATAAAATGTTATCCCACTCAATTCATGAGGTACCCCTACTATAAGGATCTAAAAATAGCTCATTTGTTTGATACAATTCATATTGGGAAGAATGTGATGGAAACATTATGGTGAATCATAGACGGTAGGAGGGATAAAGAAAAAAATGTCAAAATTTGTATTGAAATTTAGGAATCCAAATAGGCAATGCAAAGTTTGATCCGAAAAAATAGCGATGGAGACCAAAATAACCTTCCATGGTTATTAACATAGCAGTAAATAAAATATGTAAAAGAGTTCATTCAAATAATTAAATTTCCCACGGGTTTTTCTCCAAACATAAATAATATCTTAATGAAGAAAGGTGAATTTGGTGGGGTAAAAACACATGATTGGCATACCTTCACTAAGGTAATTATTTTGGTATACATATTATATATTGGTCGTATACATCTTCTAATATATTTTTTTGTCTACTTTGGAAACAAATAGAGATTCATTTTTATTGTTAAAGTATGTTCTACCTCTATCTCTCCCAAATGACTTTGAAAAAAATGTCAAACAAGTTATATACGATCTTCAAAAATACATGAGGTGAGTAGTTTTGATTTATATGCAAAATGTTTTTTCAATTTGTTGTTGTACTTAATACATATGTTTTAGTTGTAATTTAATATATATTATGTTTTGTTGAAAAATGTTGTTTTCTTGTGTCATGATTTGTAGATGGTTTTCATTGAAAGAAATTCATCACGATGATATAAATTATTGGAAGAGATAAATTCCTCGGCTAATGTGTGAAATGAAAAAGTATCTACCTCCAACATTTTTGAATGCACAAGAACACTGCCTCACACACCAAGTTGAGGAGACTGAAATGTGTCGACCTGTACATGCAAGGTCAATGTGGATGTTGGAAAGGCACTTGAAATCATTGAAGGATTTGGTTAGACAAAGAGCACGTTCTAAGGGTTATATGGTGGATGGATATATGGTATATCAATCCATGGTGTATATTAGTCAAAATCTTCATAAATTAGCAATGTTAACTATGCATACAGTGGATCACATTTGGGTTGTGAACTCCATCAAAAACTTTGAAGGGGAGAACATGTTGGGGAATGGTAGATTGAAGAGAGTGAGAGGTAATTAAATTATGGAGATTTATAATAAATATAAATTTTCATCTTTTGGTTATATGATCATACTCATTTGATATTTATTCTTTCATCAATTATTAATAGTTGCCATGGTTATAACTAACATTTAATATTAATGAATTATAAAAAAAAATTATTCAGTTTCTCAAGATTGGGATGCACTACATTTATACATTGCAAACAACCTTGAATGGATGAAGGTATGGATTGAAATATGTAAACAACATCATAGTGGTAGGTTATCATGGAAACAACTGTCTGAATTGGTTAGAGAATCTCACCATAATGGAGATGGCAATGTTACACAAAGGAAAATCGATTTAGCATATGGTTTGAAAGATGGACATGCAACCAAATTCACCCATTTTATTCAGTTATTTAATATTATATTAATGTGACTATAGGTGTGTTTTTTCACATGTTGTCCAAGTTATATAAATATGTTTATTAGTTGACAATGCATCTTTTACATGTTTGGCATATTGCAGTTGAAACACCACAAGGCTATGTGGTGCAATGGACGTAAATTTCACATCAAACAATTGGATGAAACCAGGAAAAAAATTGATAGTGGGATAATTGTAGTATTCTGGGTCATTAATGTTTCCTCTAAGAGTGAAAAACATCCCCGAGAATCCAAAAATATATATAGTGGGTATTTGGATGATATACTTGAGTGTGAGTTTAATTCCTTCAAATTAGTTTTGTTCGACGTCAAATGGTATAGGTTATGAATGCATGAACGTGATCAGGAAAGAACTATTATTAAGCATGCCAATGGATTTCCAATGATTAAAAAAATGATGTTTAAAAGAGGACATGATCGCTATGTTTTTTCAAGCCAATGTGAACAGGTCTTTTAATCAAAGGTTCCAGGTGAGAGGGATTGGTCATTTCTTGTGAGATATGATCTAAGAGGAACACCAGTAAAGTAAACAGTAGAGGAAGAAAATGATATTAAAGAAGAATATGATGCACCAGAGACAGAGTAGGAATATGGGTTGATATATGAAGAAGATGGAGAATCTGAACCAAGCGTAGGAGACAATGCAGTTCATGATGATGATGTCGATGAAGATATGCTCGAAAATGAAATTGATGACGATGATGATATCGTCAATCCTATAAACACCATTTTTGAACTAGATGATGATACACATGTCGAGTTGGATGAAGAAGAATATACAAAAGAAGGATGATATATATGTTGAGTTGGATGAGGTACGTAACTATATATTTTAATTTGTTTGAAATATTCTCTTTAAATAATTTACTTGTGTGGGTTAATAACATGTTTTTAAGTTTTATGTCATTTTTTTATATCCTATGTTACATGTTGTTTATTATGTCAAACCTGAAAATAGTGGCCATAGTGCACGTGCTAAACTAAAATTATCATTTAAAAACACATAATTTCATTTACCTTAATTAAAAAAAAAAAATGTAGTTTTTATGCATGAATCTTACAATGTTGCTTTTGATTATTTTCTATTTTATAGATTGGGTATTGGGGAATTGAGAGTGATGTGAGGGGGATGGGAGAGTCCATATGAGCTTCCACCTTCACATGGTTGGTCTTGTTCATTCGAGAATAAATTATTCCCAAAACCAAGAAAAGCTCATTCATCTTTATACCATCATCATAAATGTCATCATTATTGTCATAGTATTGCAACAATGAAGTTTCAATGAACATGTCTATAATTGCTATAGCATCTTCATCAAAATTGTTTGAAAACATGGGACTTTGACCCATGAGTTTGGTGTAAATAAGAAGGTGCTAGATGACATTTTGTATTTAAATAATTACTTTGTAATAATATCCTTTATGGAGTAAAAAATTACTTAGATGAGAGAAAAAAGCAAAGACAAGACATAAATGATGAAGCTTGTGCAGTTTATCAAGTACTTATTTATCAACATTATTGCATGACCTTGTATTTCTAGTTTCGGGGACATGTGTCTCGAATGAATTTAGAGATAAATAGATAAAATACATTGTATTAGTACTAGACATGGGCAACAGTGACATGTGAAGGGGGCCTATTATCGCAAAATATATACTTGCCCAAAGCCTAAATCCAATTAGTCCTAGATTTATGTAAGACGAAGGTAGTCCTATCATTGTCACCCCAATAGGATACCTCTTTATATTTAGGAGGCGAAGAAACTCACTCCAAGGAAGATGTCCCAAGACCTAGTTGGTTAATGAACGGAGAAAAATATATAGTGAAAACTAACCCCTCTCTCTAGGTCACTGTTGGCAGCCAATTCAATTTTTTCATTATCTCATAAGCTGCCTACACCAATGTTTCGCAAACATTGATTTTTAGTCGCAATTTTCATATGAACGACAAATTTATTCTTTGCGCCTTTTCGCACGTTTGTCTTCGCTAAGGCTTCACAATTGTAAGCATGAAATTTTCTCCGTTCAAGGTCACATTTTGATCATTATCTGAACTGCCGATACTGTCATCATGCTTATTGCGCCTATCTTTTATTGATCTTTACATGATCGRCAATGTCCTTTGATCGGTCTTCATACTTCGATGGGTTATATAAAGACATTTAGCCTTTCATTTCACCTTTTATGATTTGCCTGAATTGCATTGGGGTCTTGAGTTATCTTTTGTAATCATTAAGTGTTGATCCTTATCATAGCTCTTGGCATATCAACTTATGCAACATCATTTGGACGCCT